>JAUJYV010000056.1:0-140591 GCA_033995625.1 Ophyiulus pilosus
ATTTGTTCTTGACAATTTGACCCTAATAAATGGCTGCCCAGATTAACCGGTGTCCAGATAAAGCGGAATCCACTGTAGTAGCTACGCTGCAGTACTGAGCTGCACTCAGTAAAGCGAAGTGTTCAACAATTACATGTATTGTGTAATAACGTATTTTACTTATATGATTTACAGAGTTGACATGTTATCCTATATCCTTCAATTGATATTGCACAATTTAATGGCAACATTAGCATTAGTGTATAAAAGTTTGTTAGAATTTCTCAATCACACAATACATGTAATTGTAGTTCGCTTCACTGCAGTACAGAACTGCACTGCAGTGTAACTACCATTTGCATTTCCTCAGTTCTTAAAAACATTGTAACAAGTTTAAATAATTGCCAATGGAGACGAAAACAGTTGATTTCATACAAACAGACCATTCTCTTCCTTTTCCTAATTTGACATTTTGTGCTAAGTGTTATGGTCATACAAATATATATGGTGGTATATATTCTGCATTAATGGTCATATTGTCTCACATATCTCAATTATCTGTTCAATTTCGAATTTCATATTTTTGGCATATACAATTTTTTACACTAGGGTGGAAACATTAGTTTTGATAAATCAAAATATATATATTAGAAACAATGTTACTAGTGCAAATTTTACACCTCCTAAACCCTCATTTTTGAAAGTTGGGTCAAGGCGATACCTGGACCGATTGTGAAACCCAATAATATCACCAGTTCTGTAGTTGGCGAATACACCAATGTGAGACATGCCTTAAATAGTCACGAATACATACTACAATATGGCGTCATGGCGAAAATTACCAGCAGACTCGATTGTGCTATCACTTAATGATTTTAAAGCATGCCATTAAATGTTATTAGGAGCCATTATGGATAAAGGACTGTTCAGGTTGTAAAGGAGGATGGATGAAGAAAAGGAAGGGAGAATGGAAGGGGGGGAGGGATCACCAACGTTGCAATTTTGTACAACGCCAAAACGAAACGGCTATAAAGTGCATTCTGTCGATATACACCTTCGGAAATAGTATTTCTCGTCTCCACACCCGCCAATTATTTCCTCGTAAATTACACGTCCATCCCACTCGTGTCTGCGTGCATACTTAACGACGGAATTAACTTTTCGGAAAAATGGGTTTGTTAGTTATCGCCAATGTATGCTATTTTTAAAGCCCGCTGCGTGAAGCTCATTTGTGAAATTGGAACGTTGGTCAACTCCATTAATGAGTGCGATCCATGTGGTGTCTCTGTTCGCAAATTATACCACGCTATTTTTTGGAGACAGGCTTAAAACCTGTTGATTTTTCCATGGCAATTACCGCTTGATTAAATTCTGCGCTTATTCTGTCATAAACATTTTTAATCCGCAAAGACTCATTTGGTAATTATGCGAAGCGAAATAGGGACATCATAAACGTATTCAGTTTAACACCTATTGTTCGCGTTTGTCGGCGATGTGTGCGTCGAAAACATGTTTACGAAGCATTGTAACACGGCAGCACCCAACCAATGTGTTATAGTGAAATTTTCATGAAACATAACATCATGGTGTAGTAAACAAATGGATCGGTATACTGTATACCCATTTTTTTTCTTCTGTGGGATCTTAAATTATTAGCATTTGTGTTTCATGTTTTCAAGGCCTTGATCACCTGCATGTACTGCCACCTGTTGATTGTAAAAATCAGAACTATTGTATACAATAAAATGGAGACAAATGAATTTCAATATTGCTTAGATAATTGTTTTGTGTGCTCAGAAGCGACTTGAGGTTTCTAAAAATAGGACAAAATCGATATCCCAAAATTTTGATTTTATTCTTGGTCAACATAGATGTACATTGTGATCACAATGTATGTTGTCTATAACAAGCAATCACAGTGTATTTTGTCCATACAAAGCAATCGCAATATATGGTGTCCACACCAAGCAATCACAATGCATGTTGCCCATACCAAGCTATCATAATGCATGTTGTCCATACCAAACAATCATAATGCATGTTGCCCAAACCAACAAATCACAATACATGTTGCCCATACCAAGCAATCACAATGTATGTTGCTCATACCAAGCAATCACAATGCATGTGAAAGTGAGATTTGGCGCTATGTGACTCAGCATATGGCCCCCGAGAATTGCAATGTAAGTTGCCCATACCAAGGAATCAGTATGTTGGCCATGCCTTTCGAGAATTTTTCGAGGTATGTTTCGATACTACTTGTAAACACAAAGACCTCTTGAGACAAGGCTCAAGAACAAAAATACCCAATGGTAACATGTCCTACATGAGCTAATAGCATCCGTGGATCCCTAGGGCACCTCGGTTTCTTTGTAAACATGGTATTATAGTAGTCTTCAGCTAGTGACAATTGCAATCTGATCCAGCACTGTCTTTCCTTCCAAACGTCTTAATTTTTAAAAAGCTTTTTGGAGAAATATAAAACGGCTTTGATTTCGTTTCTGGATCGTTAATTGGGTTTAGGAGAGTTGGTTTGTTTACTAAACATGATTTCCATTATAGTGGTCATGGATTCTCTGCACATTGGTAGGCGTTTGGACAACCTCCTACAATATATATATTCCTGTCTTGGTTGCGGTTGTGATGCGTTGCCATCATGAACGGTCAAAGTGTCGCCCGGTAACCCTAGATTCCCACAAGGCCTTCCACAGAGCAATGAAAATCCAAAACACGGCAAAAGGTATACAGTGTTGGATGTCATACCGGCAATTGGATAAAAAGGCGGATGGGGAGAGTCAGGGGAATATTCGCAGCTCGCAGCCATCACGATTGTAACTTCAACCTGGTCGCCTGGATCGTGTTCCAGATGACGGTTCTAACAACGGCGATATGTTGTGGACAAGCAGGATGGAATAACCTAATCAACGTGTGGGGGCGAATCGCAAAGATCGGCAATTTTCTATCGATTTTGCGAATCAAGATGCTGGTGATGCATAATTCAACCAGTTTGAATAAAGGAGAAGCAGGCTGGATGACTTCTGACAACTTTCCAGTCAATGCAAATGATCTGAGAATTGGCTGAATTTGTGGAGTTAACATTTTTGATTGGATTCAGAAGCCTAGGGCCTTTGAATTCATGACTGGACATTCTTAGGAGGCTGGACTGTCATAGGAATGCCATCAAACTTAGTTATGAGAGCATAAATGACCTATACTGCATATAGTTGCAAATTGCAGTAATAATGTTCAGCCTGGCAGCACTAACCTTACTATTATCTATCGTTTTGGAACCAGAATCTCGACCTTTCTATGCTAATAGTTTAAAGCAAAAATGACAGCTGACAACTTTACAGTCAATGCAAAAGATCTGAGAATTGGCTGAATTTGTGAAGTTAATATTTTTGATTGGATTCAGAAGCCTAGGGCCTTTGAATTGATGACTGGACATCCTTAGGAGGCTGGAATCTCTTTCTATTATCGTTTTGGAACCTGAGTATGCTGATAGTTTAAAAAACCCGGGAAGTTAAACATTGTATCAGATTGCAATTACGAACTTAAAGCAACTGTGCGTGGAAAATTAATATATTGCAACAAAGTTGAAGTTAATTTTCCAAAAAAAAAAAAAAAAAAAAAAAAAAAATGCCCAAGGCATTTGAAGGCAGTTGAAGTCAATACCGCAACTATGACATGATTAGTTTGCCGACTTCATGATGATTAAACGCAAGAGCTGACAACTATAGCTGATCACAAAAAAAAGACTGCATGCTCTTAATTAGATGTTATAAAATTAAGTCACTAATCAACAGAATAGATAATTAGCTGATTCATGTTAAGGTTGGAGGTAAAAAATATTTATTGCCAGGATAGGAAGAGAGCCCACCCACAACTAATGTATTAGGGTACCATTTCATTTTTATGACAAAATACAGTTACTAAAAAAATACATATGTGGAAAAACGGTACAAATAAAGTTTTGCTAAATAAATGCATATTAATTAAAAGCTACTATTAAGCTAATAAAGAGCATTAACAATATTGTCTAATGTTTACTGGGACTCACTTCATCAGGTTGCCATAGGGCAACATATACTATATTTTGCATCATTACTCATTAATTTATATTCTCATATATGCATGTAGACGATCAATTTGTCTCGCTGTTGCTAGATTAAGATGCTGAATTTAGGTTATACAAATTCAAACCAAAAATGTTTCGTTCGACCTCTATACATTATTTTCGAATATAAAATATTGAAAGTCTCAATTAATTTCTAGCAACGAACATTGTTGAACTTTCAGTTTGGTCCTGACGACTGACGTTTGCGGTGGCGTCAATTATCGTCGGATGTTATCGGGGTGCGAAACGTATGTAAACCACACCCCGTTGCGGGTTTTGCCCCCACCGAACCTACATCTTTGCAGCCACCCACCAACCGTAATGGGCTGCTTCTCGGTTACACTGATCCAGGCGTGTTGTTATGGATCGTATCTGACCTCACCCGACCCACGTAACCAAAACTGAAGTCTTTCAATATACTGCATGCAATTAAAATTGACCATATTATCTTATACAATGCGGTTCATTCCAAATATGCTAATTCTGAAAAGAAGTATAACAGCATTGAAACTTGATTTGATGGGATCTTCCAATAGGAAGCATTATCGTAGCAAGGCTATTAAACTGGGATATTCAAACTGGGATAAACTGTTATATTAGGTAATAACTCTTGGAAAATCTGCTTTTGATGAGAATATATCTATGATTAATATTTGTATAAAATACTTATTTAATACCATATTAATATATAAATTTGTATCTTAAGTGATTTCATTGACTAGTTTTCGGTTTTTGGGAGATTTAAGGTTTTCATCATATTGTATAGTATAGAAAAAAGTTCATCAACAATAGCTGGATTCATGGAGATACTTTTTCAATGTTGCGTGACTTTCTTGTGCAAGTATTGTCTTTATGTAAGATAATGTAACGTGCCAAAATACCTCCAAATCACCAGTCTATTGGGAGATAAGTTTATGCGCCAGCAATTTTTCTGGGTGCGGCACCTAGCGGGGAACCAGTGTCGTTGCATACTCCTTAATTGGGAGGTGCTCATTGGCGAAGCCGCATGCGAACTTAGTCCAATTTTATGCATTTTGGTAAAAGTGCATACCGGCGACGGAAGTGCGCGAGGAGAGCAATTACTTTTCATAAGTGGGAGCTCGAGAAACCTCCAAAATGGCGCACGCCAACTCCGCTAGCCAATGACGGCATCATTAAAATTTAAGAGTGGAATAAATTTCCTTTAACGAAAACTACGCAATTCTCCCGAGGCTTTTTATGGGTTTCGGTGAGAAATGATATCAACTTTAGGGACTGCTGCAAAGTTCTAGTACCTAGAAATGCTGGTGATTGGGGACCTACCAGGTTCCTTGAAAAACGGCTCAAAATTTCCGTGCAAACGTACTAATGGTATGTTAAATGACATGCTTAAACACGTTTTTCCAAAGCCGAACTGCAAGACGATCTGAAGGCCAATATATTCGCAGAAATTTCAAATATTTCAGATTACATCTAAACATTCAACTACATTATGCGAAAAAACTTAACTTTTACTTTTAAGTGAAAGATGCTCTCCGTTGGTGCGTTGTAGATTAGTTGCACCAAACTCTGTTAATATATTCTTACAATTAATAAGAGAGGTTTTGATCAGTTTCATCCCTTGGTTTTCGTTACATAATTAAAGCAGTGCTGGCAACAACAATAAAGCACGATCTGGGCATATTAACTCAACATTTACATGCAAGTTTTTGCAGTCCTTGTTTGTTCATAATTGGATCTATCATCATCTCTCGGCGACATTTAATAGCCCCTGTTTGTACACGGTTCTGGCTTGGTACCTATCGATTTTTCCCTTTCAGCTTATCGAACATGCATGGAGGAATTTGGAAGATGGGGAAATGCTAAAGGGCGATGAGAGGCGGTACAATTGACGTCACGATGGGTTACGTGTTCCTCTCATCTGTTTATTTATGGATCCCAGGAGATTTTTCATATTATACCCTATCCTAATAAACCCCTTACCCTCAATATGTACTAATTATACACGAAACGAAAATGTCACAACATGAAAACGGTTGCATTGGCATTTCTACCGTAACCTTTATAGCAAACATATCACACAATGTCGTGTTACAATTTTCATAAAGTCTTGTAACTTGTAAAGGCGTGGTGTGGCCATATGTTCAGTTTTGAAATTTCTAGTGGTTGACAGAGAAGTTATTGCATGCAATGATTCAAGACTATTTCCATGAATCACCTGACAATTAGAGGATTTAAATTTGACTGGAACTATACTTAAAATAGAATATAGAACATACCTCGTTTTATTGCGGTTTTTGCAAATTGAAGATTTGAATTAAACTTGTGTCGAAAATGAGTACATGGGCGCCATTTTTTAATAGCCTGTGTTATCTTTAGTTTGTGTCTGTGTCACATATTGTTAATTATCGCAATATTTCAAACTTTTTCATTGTAATTTTAATTAAGATATGTGCAATGTTTTTAGACATAATGCTGTCTAGTGCTTGTGTAAACATGGCTTTTTATGTACAGTTGGAAGTTAAAAACAAAGGGTGGCACAGCCGCAAATGTTGTTAACGTAGGACTGCCAATTTAATGAAAGTTCTCGTAAACACAACCGTTACTTCGCCGTGTAAGCCGATTCACAGCCGTTGGCCGTTACACTTCCGTTTCACCACCGCTGCTAAACATGGATGCATACTACTGTATGTCATTGACGTTCTTGCATGCAAGGTGCCTTTAAACATACTGTATATACTATTCACAACTAGAAAAGCCATGGCATTTACCCCTTTGATTGAAATTGCATCCAAAAAAGTATTTTGAAGCCCCTCTTCTCATCCCTTCCCGAGTTGACGATGCGTTCCATGCCAGGGACCATTAAGTTCTGAATTTGATCCATATATTATATTTCTATCTCTTGGCGAGGCAATAAATTAGTTGCCCACAGTTGTTTTAAACCAATTTCCCCCCCATTAAATTGCTATCATTTCCTAAAACAAGCAAATGCAAATCGCGTATACGTTCTCCGTTGATTTATGAGCGTGTTCCAACTTTACGCTCTTCCTACATCACATAGATGCGTATGAGTTTTGTCATGCATCCTGAATAAGCAAAAATATCTGTACATTCGAAGGCTGTTTTTTTAGTACCACCGACAAAAGAGTACGTCTGGAGACGTTATATAGCGTCAACCTGCATTACGATAATTAAACGGCAAGAATTATTTCGGAAGGGAATGACGCTGTTCGAGTTGAAACACACGCCGCAATTAAATCTCCATAATTTCACTTAATTCGTGGATGGCGAAGAATAGCAATTGTTGCTGTTGCCTTGTTGTGCTCACAATAATGCGGCACATGCACGTCTTTATAGTGAAAGAATCTCGTATAGAAAAGCATCTTGATTTTCTCTTGGTTCATTGGTTGGAACAACGCCAGCTACTTGAGAACGAGCTTGGAATTCATAATGGTTTTATCAGCTTTGCATGAATTTAGATTTGACGATTTGATAAATGCATGCTTAACAGATGGTAAAACATGTGGCTTACGATTTTGAATACTTTCAATTCTCTCATTAGCGCAATAGATGCATTAAAGACAATAGAGACTATGGTAAAATAGAGTTAGTGGCAGAAATGTCACTATATACAATATCATAAGTAATACTTTAAAAAACACAATAATTAACCCAATATAATAAGTATTACTATAGAAAATACAATGACTAACCAAATAGGAATGATGCCACAGCTTGCATAGATTAATTTCAAATAATTCAAGAAATTTTACAGCAAACATACATGAGGTTAGAAGGATTACATGTTTAATGCTTAGTACACACTTGAAGCACGAAAGACGAAACAGAAACAGGGTTTCGTAAACATGTTTGCGATATGTGGTTGCTCACTAATTTTCTGCAAGCAAGTTTCAGCATATTTTTTGAAACGTGTTTCCATAAAACATTTCGGTGATCGCTCAAGAGGCGGTCAAGATCAAAGGAAACATGTTTGCTTGTCAAGGTGCTCCTACCAAGGCCTGTATACCATGACGTAGACCATTGACCCAATTTTCCCCACATGCTTTCTAGAGCAGACGTCAGTTTTAAGCCATTGTATACAGGCCATCCATTTACAGCAAACATTTCCTCTGTTTCCAAATGCGAATTTGATGTGGACAAATATATTTGGACAAACCTGTTTATGGAAATACGTTCACGAAACCACGCTACGACAAGTTTCTGTTTCGTATTTAAGTGTGTACTAAGTATAAGACAAGTTTATTTCAAACTTAAGTTCAAAAATCAAATTTGCCTAACATGCTATAATGTGATTTGTTCAACATGCTAAAATATTGAATGAATAACACGTACATACACACATATATATATATATATATATATATATATATATAATGAAACATTTAATTCAAAAAGTTCTCGTTTATTTACATGTATACAACTGGGATATTCAGCATAGATTCCGTGCGCTTTTACAGGCTCTGATTTTTACAGGCTCTTGATTTGCCAAAAGGGCAAACGAATCAAAGCGATGTTAAGCAATCTTCCTCAACCATAATGTTTTGCCAGAATCAATCATTACTGGAAAATGTTATTATGTGGCAAGCATAACAGCAAAATGATGCGGTGCTCGTTGTTGACATGTGTCAAAACATGGAAGCCATGACATGATCACATGCCATTCATTGCAGCATGACGGTACGGAAAATTCGGTTATTTCTTAAAGGTGTCTCGTTAAAAGTGACAGTAGCGCATAGTCGTCGTGAATGCTACATTATTAGCTTCCAGAAATCCTTTTTGGTGGATACTTGCTTTCTATAGCTTATATAGCCACCAAACAAACCATTTCATTTTCGAGATCCAAGGGCTTTACAATGAAAATGTAGCTCCGATTAGCAAGATGAATGTTGCGATTTTCTGTGTGGTTCTTGCAGCGTTTACCACTCCACTTATATTTAATGACTGCCCATATAACAGGGGACAAATGCAAATAAAAGATCTGCGTTCGTCTGGACGTGATAGATAAAATGGTGAAAGATTGACCGCACTTTTTCATGGACTTGTGGGATGGTTCTGCAGCCGATTTACAAACGGACTGATGGACAATTGATGTAAAATTATATCACTTTATGTGCGATGGGGCATCTCTATTGACGCTAAGTAGCAAATTTATTCCCTTGGAGTTCAATACAGATTCATTTCTTCGATTTAATACGCATCGGGAACTTAAACAAATTGCTCTACTTGGACTTATCTTGCACACATAGACATCAAGACAGATTTATAAGCATAAAACTGAATGTTAGCGTTTTTCATCGAATAAAGTGTATTTTTTTTCAGTTTTGTTGCTTAGGAAACAGCAATATCAAAGCATATTCAATGTTTGGTTTTCCTGTTTTTCACATTGTTATTGTTTGTAATAGCAATTTTTACTATTATTAAAATGTAAAATATTAGTGAAACTTTGGATATAGTTTGTATGGGTATTTTTCTCAAAAATCAACTGACATTTAGAATAAAATCCACTGCAGTATACAGTAAATAATATTGTAATATAGCTTTAGTTTAAAAAAATTGTCTTGTAACAACATTTGTATGATTACATATGTACAAAGATTGCATATTAAAATTGAAGGCTTATTTCCTTAGCGATGGAATTGTAGTTTTTATGGAGAAAAGCACTGATATAGAGGATTTATATGGTTCACTAATTTTGGATACACTCACCTGTTATCTAATTGGCCTGTTGTGACGTCATTATAATTAATTTGTGATTAACTAAAAATTTCCATTACTTCGGGTTGAAGACCTTAGTTTGTTGATGAAATAAGGTGATAATGGAAAGTGGTTTTACGATCAGCGAAATAATGTAAACAATAATAATACAAAAATTATTGATCCGATACGATTGAATAGCTAGCAGCGCCACCTACAGTCATAGCATAGGTTAATTGAAACATACCACGGCCAAACCTTAGCGTGTAATCAGAAATCATCTGTGATATATTAGAGTTTTAGCATGCTAAAGTATTTATACATACCTTCACTTTAATGGCGGGAAGGGAGGAACCATGCACGCATTGAACTACCCAATGTACTAACTGACCGTAATGGGTGCGAATGCGTTGTCTTGCTAAAACTCTATTACTTGCCTCCAAGAAAAGACGAGGTTGGTTTTCAATATCGGTGCCTTTTTTTAAATTCAGCGAAGCCCTAAGGTGATATATATATATATATATATATAGAATTTGAATGAAACGAAGCGGCCATGTTGGAGTTTTTTCTAAAAAAAAATGAGCAAGTTTACTCTTGTGTTTTTTGTGAATTTATTGAGCAGTCCTCGAGAGATGTTCAGGCTAAAGTTTCGCTGCAGTTGCAAATGAGTTCGATAAGGAATTTTTTCGTTAAGAAACAAGGAAACCCCTACAAGACAATTCGAGTGCTGTTTAAACATCACCAAGACAGATTTGAAGCAAGAAATTTCATCTCCCTCTTGTTTATTCCCATTGAGAATTGGCAACCTTAATTGTGCTTCAATCCCTGGAGAAATGCAAGAGCCACACTCAGGATGGGTTTGCAGGAGGAAAAGGCTCAATGAGTGACATTTTTCTATTGACATATAATTAGTGCGAATATTGCTAACTTGGAGCTTGTTATAGCATTAATTGACGAGTGCTGCGCCTTATTATTTATTTCAACAACATTTACTCTTAATTCATGGAGGATGAAAACTTAAAGGGATACATTCTAAAATATGTAGTGTTTTTCAAAGTTTTGCAACTCGCGTCACACAAAATGGCCCTAACATTGCCACTGAACACCGTAGGTTTTTTTTTTAAGAAGCTGCATTAATTTTAAGGATATAGCTTTCTAAATAAATTTAAATATAATCAAGATTCATCTGCTCTATGATGAACAATTTGATTGGATAAGTAGTAGAAAAAAGGTAATAGTTTTATTTTAAAATATACAACATTCCATATTTTAGATTCTTCTATAAGCCAATTATGAAAGTATTCGCATTAAGAAAACTTAATAGACCATTCCAAAGTTTGGAAATCTTTGGCTTATTGGAAGGTTCTTGGAAGTGGTGACATGAAAAAAATCGAGCAATTGCTTTTGCTCACATTATTGATTTTGCAACAAGTTTTTCTCGGTTAAATCCATACGTTCATCGTATGCATTTGGTATAGTGCATGTAACAGTATCGCCTGTTTTTGTCATCATTAAAGGTCTGCTGTATCTTAACGATTTCACAAGATCTTAGAAAGTTGTTCTTTACAGGTTTTTTTCCTTTCTCAAATCGATAAATCATTAGATAGAACGAATTTCGTCGGTATAATTTCTTCAAATAATTTCACTAGAAATGTATAACAAGAAGAAGAAACCCCGTCCAAATGAATAATGCGCATACAACGTACAAAAGACGTTTTAAGTTTTCTTACGTAGGCATCTCATATAAATATAATAACATCGCCAAATGACTAAAATGAATATTTGGGCTCTTAATAGCAGATGTCATTAAAAAAAGTGCGTTTTTTGGTCGCTTGCTCATTGCTGACAATGAAGACTGCGTTTTAATTTAAATTTGAGGAGATACGAATAGAAAAGCTTCTTTCATTCATGTTTTTATCGTTTTTTGCTATCTAAAAGAATGCGAGGTAAGGCTTTGTGCTTTATGGGTTTTTAGCCTATAGTCGCATCTCTACTTGCGTTTATTAAATGAACTTATTTGCCTTTCCGAATCACTGCCTTTCTTTTGCATTAAATACATTTTAATTAAGAGATATTAAAAGCGTAATCAACGCATATGCTTTGAAAGAATGAATTCCAGAAATACTTCTTGTAGCTGAAGCACAATGCGACAAGGTCCGGTTAAATTTAATCACACATTAACAACTTTTAAATCCAGATTTCACACCAAAAATCAGTTGTCAGTGATGATACAGTCGAAACCACTTAATTGCGCCGCGACCCAACAAGCGAAAATGTGCAATTAACCGGTTTATGCAATTATCCGGTCACAATTTCATACAAAGTTGCACATGGGGCTTGCAAAATATGTTCATTAATCTAGTTTGTGCAATTAAGCGGGTTCTACTGTATAACATTTTCATGAGCTGTCCATGGAAGTACAGTTTTTAAATCAATTAAATTGTCCGGTGATCTTGGATTATCAAAGAAATATGTACATAGAAATTCATATGAATTTTAAATTGTTTAGTTTCGTTTAAAAAAAACTATATACACTTCATATGTGAGCAAATAAACCTACTAACTTTTTATAAAATGCATATAGGTAACAGTGTAGAAAATGAAAAAAATGAATACCTTAAATTTACATTCAACAGCGCCATCTATGCTAAAACAGAAGCGCCATCTTCTGACCCCCTTCAAAGATGAAGGAACACGAGTTCATTTGTACTGTAATTCATATGTAATGTTCATACGGTATACTGTATCAACAGATGCAAAATATTGAAGAATTGTATTACAACATAAAACATAAACTTGCATCTAAACTGTATCTAGTTGGTCTACTTCATCGTGCCGCACTGGATTGTTGATGTTATTTTCATATTTGTTTGATAATATCTTTAATTTATTAATGCAGTATTGTAACAAAGAAACCACTGCACTTAATATTAATTACATTTTAACTAGGCCAACTTCAAAAATGAAAACTTAATCGGTGAAAATGGCTCATTTAGTAAATTTAAATACAACCAGAGTGCAACTAGGTCATTTATGCAAACATTTATTAGCACACTACATAACTGGTGATGTACATTTGCGTTTAAATTAGCACTAAAGTTCATGCACGTTACGCTTGGTTTTACTTCTATTAACACAAAGATAAATTAACATATTTATAGAGATGACAGGAGGAAAAGATTTATAGTCAGTCTATTGTCTTTCAGTTTTGCATATTATACAAGTTTAAAAATAAGCATTACTCTGAACAATGAATTTACAAACAGTATGCATTGTAGTAAATACTGATCATAATACAAATATTTCCTTTTAATGTGAACGGACTATGTAGTATATTTGCTGTTTATAACCGTTCCTTAAAATGTGTTGACTAAATTGTGATAAAAGTATATAAGATAAAAGAATAATAGTGAACTTTTGTACATTTTTCAATTGCAGCATCCCAGTAGATGACACTAACTTATTTCTTGTATTCTGCTCTTGATTTGAATACATAATGTATTCTAATCATGAAATATTTAAATGGATACCTAATGGAAACAACGTTGGCACAATTCGTTCAAAATGTTAATGAAACATGCCCGACCTTTGATGCCTTCGATATCTTTGCATTAAAGATTGATAGTTTCCCTACACTTTCTTATTTAAATCGTAATGCGATACATGTTTTAATCTGTCTCAAGTTTCGACTTGATCCAACTAACATTCATGGCGAGATTCCACAAATCCGCCCCAATATCTGATAGTTTCACCTATTTTTTTTCCTTCCTCCAGTTGCAAATGAGCATAGGAACATGCAGTGACTTATGAGTGTATTAGAGCTAATAATGCTTTTTGGTCCTCGCTTTTTTTCGGTTTTCCCTCCCCATGAGGTGATTATTGTTTTCAGTCTGGTTTGGATGCATGCAATCCATCACTATCACTGTATCCTATATTGCATAGGGAGGGGATATCGCACTTCTGGAAGGGGGTTAAATGATAGCCAATATGTGGGGAAAACAACTCCACTTCACATCCAACTTGGATAAAAAAAATTGATTTCCTTGAATATCAATTGAAACCGCTCATTTCAGAACATTATGAATTTAATAGAGGTTGAGTTGGCCAACTTCTTTGTGGGGGTTCTGCACGCGGGGAAATCCTCTTTTTCATTGGTCGATATCATAATCAAATAAAAGTTCGTTTATTCTGTAGATTTTCAAATATTTCTACAATGTATATTATCAATGCCCCAGAGTTCAACATTTTAATAAACAATTAATTGTGATTTCTGATTATTCAAATATATAAATGCAAATTGCAAATATGGATTATTGGAACATTCTCCAATCTCCACATTTAATCCCTGTACACATATACGTACGTGTCGTTTGATATATTATCACTAATAACAATGGATCTTTGGGAAATCTCCACATGATTGTCTGTGTATCATTATGTGCATTGTCTATATTATAAATGAGGTGCTAACGGTATAAATTAGTAGTTCTGGAAAATCGCTACTAAATAAGAAATATGTTCTGCTATAGACATTAAACTTGCATGAATAACAGAAACCTGGAATTATAGAAATGCACTCATGTGTGATTATTAGTTCTTCTGTCTTATGAATACTAGCAGACGAGATCAAATTTAAAATTACAACATTTCAATATTCTGTTTTCCACAAGTTTGATCATCGTTCAAACAAACAAAAAACGACGTGAAATTATCGGAGTTTACTATCTATTTATGAGAGATAAACCTTGATTAACTATTTATTCGCACATGCAGTATTGAGTACGTGTTATTTCCCCTCTCTAGGTCGACCTGAACTCATCATTGGCTTCGAATAAAAATTTTAAAAGACCGTTAAGTCTTGGCATTACTTTATTGCAACTGTATTTCCCACCACAGATTCAGCCATATAGTCGCACTGATTCAATCAATAAATATATAAACAAGACAGATTTAAGTACCCATCGCAACAATCAGTGCCAACGAATTCATTTCTTCACCACCATCGTGTTTGATGGGGACTCAGAAATTCCATTAATAACAGTGAGTCAGCAGCGAATCTGCACTTACTACCGAGATCATATATTATGAGAAGGTTGGAAAGTGCCAATTTGATGAGAAACTGCCGAAAATCAAGAGCATGAGAACGAATCCTTGAAAGCCGTGTCGTATGTTACTAGTGGAATATTCTTTGATTCCTGGAAGGCATTAGTTTTAATTCATTTTCTGCTCTTAAGTTTGGAAACCTTTTTATATGACGATGTCGTATTAATATTACCTAGTCAGTCATGTCATACCAAAAATTATACTGTTGGTCGATGTATTGCCATAAAACTGAAGTTAACACAATGTTTTCAGAAGACCTACATTTTTCGTGTAATGTTGTTAGAATGTGCTTTTGAAAATACAAATTAAAATACGTATACCAGTGGTTACAAGCAACTATAAGTACATTTTTGAATATAGGCTACTGTATACGGACTGTACAACGTATTCGTTTGATACCACATACAATTACAGTAATAATAGAACATTATACATTATTCTCTGCAATGCAATTTATTTGAAATTCGGTGTCTTCTCACCAAGCTCTATGTGTACAGAAATAATCATTGAAAGAAGTCACAAATATACAAGAAATGAATTTAGTAATATTACAAAAAAAGCTTCACTGCAGTAGTGTAGAAGCTTCGCTGCAATGCTTAATCATTTCCTAGATAGTTTCTGAGACACCCTGTATACCATGTTTTTATTTTTCTGTTGTAGTTTAACAATAACTTATGCTCAGTGCGATTATTTAATTTTCTGTTATGACCTAATATACAGAGTAAATAAAGTAAATATACTCATGTAGTATGCATGTCCAAAAGAGTATTGCTTAACTTGAACCAGCTACTCTGCAGACTGGCTTCCAAGAAAATGTAAGAATTATTTCTCAAAAATAGGCCGTGATCATTATTCTTCCTCTTCACTAATTCTTTCATCTCCTTAACAAACAAACAAATAAAAGTCTAGAAGGGTTTCACACCAAATGGACACTATTCGTGTCTCGTGTGAAAGGAAGCAAATGCTGCGCCCATCTTCTCCCATCAAGGACATGGACTTGTACATCTCTGGCGAGTCCCCTGACACAGAATAAACAGCTAACTTGTTGGCACATTTCTTCAACCCTTATCCTGCTTTTCTCTGACGCCTCCTCTGCTCTTCAACACCGAAATGTAATGGCGCGTGTGTGGTTTGTTTGACGGCCTCGCATTTCTGGACGAGAGTTGAATCCAAGCGGAATTGTTGGGGGGAAAAAAGCAGCAGCATAAAATGCGAGTCTTTGGTACTTTTCTTGGAGTTGGATGTCGAGATCTGAAACGCTTCAATTTTCTGCGACCTCCAGAGACTTCAAACTCGTTTCTCAGGTGGATGGAAGTTAACAAACGCGCTGATGTGGTTTTCAAGCCTTCTTTCTTCTTCTTGGAGTGATCTATGAAAATATAGTGCTGCTAACAGAACTCAGAAGCACGATGTTTTACTTGCCTAAATCACATTTCTGAAACTTCATAACTTTACCTAACCTTTGCATACATGTTGTTTACAATAGTCTACCGATTTTATTAATGTTTCGTTTGAAGCCGCTAAGAAAAGAAAAGAAATTTTGTTTTTTATTGAACAAAATGTCCATCTACGAGCATAAATAATTCAATGAGTAATTTTATGCAAAGTCCAAATTTTGCATTGTATTTTATTATTTTATTATTAATAAACGGATAGTTTTTTAAACTGGAAGGAATTATTGTAATGGGAGGGAAATAAATTTCTACAAAAAAAAAGTTCCAAAATGCTGATAAGCATTGCAGACGATTGCAGGGAGACTGAGCATGACAACGCCTTAACGTTAACCTTAACGTTAGAGGCGGGAAGGGAAGTTCAAAGAATGCATTACTTTTTTTAAGAGTTTTGATTGGCCGACCTGTTGCAACTATTTTTACTGTTCATTCGGCAAAGTGGATATTTTGAAAACAAAATTATCCACCACACCAAGGCTTTCCGCATCATCCACTAATGGATGTTGGTATGAAAACATTCATAAACATCGTCGACACGTTCTGCAAAACATTTCCTTTTTGTCGGAACAAATCTCAACCGCCCATCTCATGCACAAGCCGCCATCTTGCAGAGGTCACGCTTGAGCATTGAAGAAAGCAAGATGGATGGCTGGATGGATTCGATTGCTTGCCCCCAGGTTCCGCTAGTAATAACCGGAGTTAAACGCATTGTCCAATGCTTAATCTCAGTTTTTCCTTTTTGTTCTAGGCCAATGTATGTGTAACGGTTTTTTGTTTATTTCTTGCGTGGGCCTGACAGTGCGAACACCCCTCAGCACAATGCACCTCCGCGGCTAAACGAGCATCGCTAAACAAGCTGCCACTTTGATTAATCTGGGTGGGCAGTGGGGCTTGTCACGAATGCAGCTTTTTTTTCTTGTTGGGCTCATCAATTGAATGCAACGTGGGTCCTGTTGATTAAGTCTCTCTCACCTTGTTTTTCATCATGACTTGAATGGGATTTCTCTCCCTCATTAATCGGGCCTCACTGAGGTGAAAATATTCAAAGAGGTCAGAGTGAGATTAAGGGGAGGAAAACAGCCAGATAAGATTAATGGAAAGATGCGAGCGGACAGTCACCTCCTCGACTCGCCCATCCATTACGTTACAAATTGCAGTAACCTTTTTAAAAGGCGCCCAGATTACACGGAGCGCCATTGGTAATCAATTCCACAGAGCCGTATTAGCAGCCGATTTAATCGGATAACATTCAGTTTCAAGGCATGCGCTGAAAATGCTTGGCAGGAAGAGCGTGTAAACATATTGTAATAAACAGGTGGAATAATCCATATACAGGTAGCTCCGAGGTATCACCACTATCATCTATACTATTCTATCGGTATCGTCACGTACAGTATACATACTGTCATCTAAAGCATGGGGTTGACAAACTACGGCCCGCGTGCCAAATATGGCTCATAGTGGCTTTTAATGTGGCCCGTCGATTCCATGTCTATGCTATTGTACATGGAAATATTTTCCACATGTTCAATATTTTAGCATTATTATTTCAACAAATGACTTTGTAACCATGATACCTTTAAAACCATTTCCAATCTGATCGTTTGTCAAAAACGTTTGCTTTGTCTAAAAAATTGGGCTACAGGCTGACTGATAACAACTTTACAGTCATCATTAAATATCAACAATCGAAACTGAATCGTGGTTAATTAATTAAAAATATTTAATAAAAATAAATGCACCACAGGTAGCTTTCTTAATTTTAAGGTGAAACATTTTAAAATAAAAATGTAAATAATTATGCTTGAATTCAGTGTTGATTAAAATTGATATTTTATATATTTCATTTTGTAATATTTTAAAGTAATACAGGAATTTCATTTTTACAGTAAATTATAAACCAAAATTGCATCGAATAATACTGTAGAATACAGCGTAATATTATATATTTATGCGATTTTTTTGAATAACAAATAAGTTAGTAAGTTTTGATACTATGATACATTAGTTTGAACATTAATAAATACATAAAATTATATAGCACAAAAAAAATCGAGTATTCTAGAAAAACGTTGCTGAACCTTTGTATTAGCCATTAAAACATGTTGATTTTGTTTAAGCCAATTTGAACACTGAACATAGTTCAAGCAGCATTAATTCAAGACTTTATGGATGCCTTATTGACGAAAACAGAAGATATATGTATATATGTTGTTTTTCATTTGGCAAAGTTGTATATCGTTGTTTAGTTTAATGCATGATTAGTTAATGATATCATGTACGCTTCCAAATTATGGGAAACGCATGTGGCATCATAGCGAAACGTGTAATTGCGTGACCTATAAATGTGCTCCCATATCGTCTGCGTGAACGCCAATTTTAATCATATTTGCTGAAGAGACGAGCTTATAATCCCCAATGGAGTTCGGATTAATTAGATGTTGATGGATCTGGTGTTAATTTCGTCCTTTAATTACTATTTAATGGTCCAAGAATGTTGCTTACTGTCACGGGGAATGCTTTTGGGCGTCCACCGAAGTGCATTTCTCATGTTCTCATTTTTTTAATTGCTTCTCCAAATATGGCCATTCGCCATTTTTCCCCCAACTGCTCTCAGTGTGATCCAACAGAAACAAACACGAGAATTAAGTTGCTGCCTAATTATACCATTCGATTTCCACGTCTCCCTCTGTGGGTTGTCCTTAAAACATGGCTGAAGCAGACAGTTTTGAAATTGCAGAAAGCAACGAGTTGATACAACCATGTGATGAAACTTTTAATTCCTGTAATGACAGCTGCCTGTATTAGTTTAATATCCACGGATATGCAAATAGGATAGGTAGATCAGCATGGATTCAAACCTATTTGCTGTAAGTGGGCGTGACAGCATGATGTCTTCTTATCGATTCGTGAGGTTTGTGGCCACAAAGTGGCATCACAGTAAGCAGGTGTAGGGAACATGAAACATGAACTCGGATTGGCTGTCTCATCTCACGTGACGTAGCGCCATCTTGTAGGATTACTTAGTAGAATATTAATAATGGTTGAACAAAAATAATAATAATCATATTAAAACATTAAATAATTGGCAATATTTGGGATTTCTTTATATGAAATGTAGCTACTGTATGGCTTCATACTTTTACAACATACTGCATATTCACATAATGTTAGATGTAAATATATATATATTTATGGCATTTATATGGTTTTTATTCTTAAGAGCAAATTATGAGAGAATATCTGTCATGTATACTACTATCATTATATATAGTCTATAGAATGGCAAATTCGCTGTTTATTGTTAATGTATTCAAAAATTCAAAATCAGAAATTATTAGTTTACATTATACCGAATAGATCACTTGAAAAAGATCATGTCTATATAATGGAATCTTGTCTATTGAATTAACCCAAATTAAAGAACCGAAAATATGACATAACTAAAATTGATGATGACTGAAAACTAACATATGTTGTTGCTCCGTCTATACTAGTCTCGTAGTCTATTGAAAGGAGTATATTTTCAAGTGTATTCTATAGGGCTTATTCTTAGAAACATGTTCACATAAAATTAAATCACGGTGCACTTCGAGAGTAATTTCATTCCTTTTCATATTGTGTAGATACACAAGTAAATAAGGCATTCACATTTCAAAGACAGAACTTGTTTCTGGCAAATATATAAACGTCTGGGCACTTTTTTTTCAATCCTTTTGAATAATGTCTAGAAACTTCGTTGTTGTATTATTTATCAATACGTAAGCCTACGTATATTTATTTTTATAGCATTGAACTTCAGAAAATTGGAAAGATTCGATATAAAGTTAAGAAACGTGTGTAGAAAGACTTCAACGTTTTCATTACTAGTTTTTTCACAGAGTAGTTTGCACTTGCTGTACATGTAGGGACATTGTCAGGGCATATATTGAATTTGTCTGCAAGGAAATCCATTTGTCGGAAACTACTTAATATTAAGTAATGACTTAAGACAGGGAATAGTCAATTTCATGGTACAGTAAAACCTGTCTGAATGCATAAAATGTGCCGGTCCCGACTTGGGACCCGTGTAAAAATGAATGACCCAAATCTGGAATCTTAAACTAACAAACAATTATAAGGATTTCCCACAGGATATAGTTGGCATTTCTTATGTAGGTATTATATTACCTACAGTATTGGATGCTATTTGATATGTTGTTACATATACGTACGTGTAGTGTCAAACAGTGTATTTCAAAAATGGAAAGAATGCCATACATATTTTATCTAACCTGATAATTACAAAATTACTACAAAATATACAATTTTATAATGCTCATCTTTATGAAATTTGTAAATATTAAGTATTTGTTATTCATTAGTATATAAAGGGTGGCCCAGAGTTCAGGTCTATGGCGAAATTTACCACACAACACACCTATACTGCACTGCAATACACATAAGCCACACAACAATGCATAAATTTGGATTCACACAATTTAGGAAACGAGAATATACTCGGGTCATATTTTGGCTCATTAATTTGAGCCTATGAGTACTTCTGACCGTGATTATATTTTACCCATTTCTTACAATTTGCAAGATACGTACGTACCGCATATTCCAGTTTCCTAGGACCAGAAGTTCATTTTAATCAAATGAACCCCTTAGTATACGGTTAATGAGACTGCCCACTCGTATAACGGTATTTTCAATAAGCAGGACATATCTGCCAAAGACTACGCTTTGAATCTATGAACAGATATCACTTGATGGAATTTACCTAATTTGGAAATATCGTTAATGTTAGTTTTGCATCAGAGAGGGTAGCATGTAGAGGTTGACCAAAACAGCCTTCTCCAGATCAGTAATTACGGGCCCCTTTAAAGCAACGTTATCCCCGTTGTTAATCTTTGGGGAAAAGTAACCTAATTGAAAGTGAAGTTGGTGTTGATGAGAGCAAGAGACCAACTAAGTCCAAATATTGACTCGCAAGTTGCAACAGCGCTTCCTCGTACTTTGCAGGCAAATCCTCAAGAGGGTTTAAGGAAATGTTGTCGCGCATGCATATGGCAGCGCTATCATGCAAGTGCGGATATTAATGAGGGCAATTAAAGGAAGGCTGTACCGTAAAAGGTGAATACCAAAATTAAGGTTTAATGGACAGCGACAGGATGTCATTTTGTCCACTTTTGCAATAACTTGATTGCTAGCTGCGGCGGTGCAGACCTTGCCAAGCTGACCATGGACCGTCCATTGGGAGTATGGATTTTCCAATCGAGGCAATGAAATTTTAGTGGATCACTTTTGATTCTCGGTTGGCATTTCCCGGGAAACCGACAAAGCGTTTGCTAACGTGGATAATCGCTGTCCATTTATAATTAACAACGGCGTGTTTATAGAAAATGCAGCGCCGTTGGAATATTCAGAAGTTGGATAAGCTTCTGGAGAGTTCAAGTAGATGCAAGTAGCTTTTGTCTCATTCATATTTGAATGGGGTGTTTTGCTACCGGTGATGATGCCAAGATTGCTGTTGTGCAGTACACCAGAAAATATCTGTCATGTAGGCTTTTTTCAAAATTCTAAGAAACATAGGGTCCTTGGCAATTTCAAAAAGTGATAGGATATTCGTGGAGGTCATAAACAACTCTGATATCAACTAACAGACAAGTCTGGCGCACTTATCATTTATACATAATATCTGGATCCTAAAGCTAAATTAAAATGCACAGAGTTACATAAGAAAGTTTAGCTTAGAATATATAGCTTACAATCTTAGGTCTAAGTCGAATGTCTAAATAATTTAAATAATTTAAAAACAGATTTCATTCTATACTGGAATCTGGCGAAATTAGATCAGATAATTGACATGTTCATGAAATCAGTATATACATTCTACGTTAAATAAGACATTGTCTTGTATTACTGTCAACAACTGAGTGGTTTCCTTATAAATTACCATGGCGGTGTTAGCTATGATGGCGCCCAGAGCAAATGAAAGTGGCACCCATAAAAAACTGTCCATAATAATTCTGGTTGAGTTTTATATTGGTGGTACTCAAACTGATTACTTGTTATATTATAAAACTTGTTGCAAACCAATTAAAACAATAAGCATTTTTTTAAATTAGACATTTATAATAATAATAATGGCGCTCCACCATTCCAAATTTGGCTCCCAGTCACGAGCATCACCTGCCATAACGTGGCTACTTCCTGAACTATACACAACACATATTAATGAAATAATAACTATAAATATATGTAATTATATCCATTACTCAAGATGTATGCACACCCCTGATATTACAAAATTTGTATGACAACCTTATAGGACAGAAAACCTTTTATAATAGACTAACTGCAGTGAAGAAGATTAAGTTCTGTATACTCTAACGTTCTTATCTCATAAATGGTTTTGGTTAATTTACTTAAGGGCTATACTAAGCAGATTTATCTTGCAGTCTTCATACAGTATGGGTTTGGAGAACATGCTGGGTTTCACATGTGTAAAATGATGCATGGATTCTGCATAGCGTACAGAAGACTATTGTTTTTGTAGCTGCAATTCTCGTCAATTCTCGTCCAAAAACATTTCAGCTAATTGCTACAAATCGTAAGGGAAATTCAGGCGTTAAGCGAGGCATTCGGACGACAAAAACCCCCGGAAGAAAACTTTGCTTTTCAGTAGCTAAACAATACCGCCGTTATGCACTTTCCCTATAGTTTTCTCTTCCGAAATGATAAAATGCCCAAATTAAGGTAACATTAGCATTTGGGGCTCGCCATCATCGTCATTATTTCGTAGTAGGATGAGCAATGGGGGTGGTCCATTGTTCTTGTTAAGTGATGGAGGTGAATGTGTCTCACATGCCATTGTGGATCCGGCGCAAATATCTCGTTTTGTACCTGTTCGCAGCTGGGTTTTTAATTTAACAATTGCGGAACATCTCTAGTGCATTTGTCTCGAGATTTCACGAGAACAAAGACGAGATAAGCGGGGTTTTTTTTTTCGCCTGCCATGACCAGATTAATTCCGAGGCTCTCATTAATTAGGATCTTGTCAAAGATTAAGCCTAAAATGCTGGCATTTCGGCAGTCGAGTTTGGAGGGAAGACATTGGCGGGATTGGATAAATAGGACCGAGGGCAAAGGTCACGCGACCTTCTCTCGTATAATCCGGCCAGCTGATTTGGTGAAACCGATCGTTTTGCGCTATATATCGCGTTTGTAGGATGCGATGGTGTGTACCAAAATCAAAATAAGAATTGCTAAGTAATTGGGTTTATTACCGATTGTTAATCATGGATAATGGCATGGGAAAATATAGGTTGAACTCGGTGGCCAAGGTGAACGGTTAAGGCGGTGGAAAAAAAATGCCGCCCTCACTTGTGATGTGCACATGATTATGGGATTTCTTCACTTTAAACCTAAAAGGTCAGCTTGATCGATAAAGGAAAGGTCAAGCTTGAAAATCTTAATTAATGTAGTGGAAGGAGTTGGCAAGGAGATTGTTGAAACTGACAGTTTTGGATTTCGTTTGGACCATGCACCACCTATTATGTTGTCCAACTCTGTCTTCTTTGATGGCTTCATATCGAATTTAAGTAGAGTGAGAAATTACACGTTTAAGGCTCTGCCTCTATGATTCAGGTAAAAAAAATAATTAAATAATTTCAAAAATACCAACTCTGAAACAATGGCATTTCGATTGGACTGTGATTTTATCAGCGTTTGCTGCATATAAGTATACGTATATAGTAGTTACTATCTGAACTTGAACCTAACATTTCATTGAAATCCAGATTTTACTTTTCAGACTTTCACAAAAATGTAATTTCTCATCATATATAATGAAATACGACAGTAAAAATCGTCATATCATAGGAAATCACTATTGATTTCGCATTTATTTTATTTTATAACTTGCAGTAGTTTACCAACTGGAAGTTGCTTTTTAAATATTGTCTAAATATCGACAATAGACAGTTTTCGCATGCTAACGTCTTTATACTTACCTTAACTTTAATGGCGGGAAGGGAAGTACCACGCATGATCACCCATTACGTTCAGTTAGTTCATTGGGTAGTTCAATGCGTGACTCCTCTCTTCCCGCCATTAAAGTTAAGGTAAGTATAAAGACGTTGGCATGCGAAAACTGTCTATTGTCGAAACACCTGCTCCGTGATATGTGCTCGAGGGTGATATAATAATTAAAGTTGTTTAGTGTTTGAAACATGATTATAATCAACCACAAAATCGCATTCTGCAAATACATTTGTAAATCACTTAAGTGCAAATGCACTTTGTAAGTCACTAAGCGGTTAATTCGTTCCGAACGATTCTTTGCAAGTACTTGTAGAACAGTATGCGATGTATGTATACTTTGGATATTTTGCATCGATTTTAAGTTTCTAATATATTCTATATTTTCATATTCAATTTAATCTTTTACAACACTCAGCCACGCGTCAGCTTATAATGAACGCCCTATAATGAATTTTGTAATGGAAATATGTGTATATACTGTAGTTGATATTGACTACATTATGAGATAGGAGATGGTAGGTTTGATAATTATAGGTTGATTCTAAAGATATCCTTCCATGATTTTCTAAGTTGGTGTTTTGTAAAAAATGAGTCAACTTTATATATAAATTCTCCTGAATAAGAGAAAACTCCTCGTTTGGAAAAATCCCATATCTCAGTGTTTGTGCACACACAAAGTTACATGTAGCAACAAACTCTCTTCAGTTCTCTTATCATGAATGACTCATTTTTATCAAAGCAGCAGTAGCAATTAAGCCCCCCAGGTCTCTCATGTATCGCGTTTGATTTTCAGTCCATAAAACTGCTCAATTTAACATTATCTAATTTAACGTCGTGCCCTTAATCGCTTTTTCAGCGGTACAAGAAGCCGTCGATGCCGTGCCATAATCGATATTAGCCGTTAATCGCGCATCTACAGTGTATTTAATTAAAACGTCTTGAAGGAATGGTTTGCGAGAATGGCGGACTAATTAAATGCCCACCCCCCTGTCAAAAACAGAGACGGGGAAAACGGCGGCCATTTTGCTAGTTCCTCATCAAACATTTAATAGAAATTCATGGCGTCTTAATTCATCGGGTTTTATTTCTGATCAACAAAGTTCCCCGCCTCAATCACGCGTCTGCAGTGCATTTCCTGAGCAATCGAGATTAAGGGGGGGAATTATTATCTGGGGGGTAATTTTTCCCCCCCTGTTATAAATATGGTGTGCATGCACTTAACACCCTGACAGGTTGCGTTAAGCCTATCAAAAATCTCCAATGAGTGATAGAATATGCGCGGCTCGTGGAAAATGCTTTTATAAAGCATAATAATAATCTAATGGATTTTTACTATATATAGATTGGGTGATGCATGCGGTGGCTGTGCGAAATGGTTGAGGATTGTAACAGATGAAATATACGCATGCTGAAAGCTTCGGTACAATGAGGGCAGATGGTGCTGGGACTTTGGGAAATGTCTTCCATTACCTATAAGCTTAATACGTATCAATTCCAGGCATTATCATGTCACTGTTGCGCAGAATGCATCATAGATGGCGCTAGTGTTGCTCTGGTTTTACATAAGGGTTTGTAGGCGTTTGTGTTGATGGAAAAACTGAACAAAAATATTGATGTGGTGATGTTAAAAGTTAAATCTGTGGGATTTAATAAACTAACATATTCCATGGGTTTATATGGAAAGTACAAACTTTCATTGGTTCTAATTTATTTGTATACATGTAAGCAAATGACTTCATTTATCATGTATGAATGTGTACTGTATGCAATATATATATTGTAGTGTACATATATAGTATACATTTTATATTCCAAGCGTGATATTGCGTACAAGATTATATTTGCTAGTTATTAAACATATGTTGTTTCTATTCCGTATAGATTTCAAAGAAAAATGAAGTTACAAGGACATTGAGGCACAAGGGCATAGGGACACAAGGACAGGAGTTAAAGCAGCAAATCGTCAACGAATTTTAACATGAGATTTTTCCACTCAACCATGGATCAAGGTAGAGGTACAGTTTCATATTTCAGTTTTTTATAATTGTTGTTTGTATGTATTGTAATGTTAGATACTGTTTCGTGACTATTGGGAGCCATTGGACCGTGTCATGAAATGCGCATCTTTTTAGGGCTTGTAACCATTGTATTCGTAGGAGTTTATGACCCCTTCAGTATACCTGTACTTAGTATAATTAACAAGATTAACGACAGCTATTGTCTTAATATAATATTTCATCCTTGTTTATAAAAACTGGACTTTTCACTATATTTCAACGAAATGATTACTCTTCAGTATACGTATTCAACGTGGAGAAAGTGATACTCGTACACGATAAATAGAGATAAAGACGGGGGTTAATTACTTACCTCCTTATCCGAAAGGTGGTCAAGTGGGCAATTACAACTTTTCTTAACAACTTATAAAAACAAGTCCTGGACATATGTTGGAGGCATTGGCGGGTCTGGGAATTACTAAATACAGTGTATGTTGACGCGGGCGGAGAAATGTCGATAAAAAGGGGATTCAAGACTCAACCGATAGGGGGCGCGAGCGATAAGGCAAAGCATCAGCTTAGAACTACTAGCTTGATATTCATATCTAAATTGTATTCTTCTATAAAGGCCTTCATGTAGCCTTCATACAGAATATTAACATCCCAAATCAGGAAATTTATTAGAATATGGTTCTGGAACACACGTGTAAATACAGAATTTATAAAGTGAAATGGGTATACTTATTTATAAAAATGCATTAATTCGCAGCAATTAATGTTTGCATGTATTTACTTCTTTTTTTCAAAATTGAGCTTTTGAGCGACATCCAATTCACGTTTCTCCTCCCTTTTAGGATTTAATTCAGGTTATAAGCGACATAATGTGTTATGCTTATGTATTTGATTTCCTATACTTAAGCACTGTTGAAAGGTGGCTTATTTATGGAGCTAATGCTTGTTAAGGGTTGTTGAGCAAGACAGAATTGCGAGCAAGGTTAACAGGGTTGATAAAATATGAGAAGAACTTCTAGCGAACAATATGTCGTGGCAGATGAGCCTAAGTTATTCGAAACTGTTGTTAGTGTAAGCCGATTTTCAATCTATCGTGTTTCCATTGATGCATTTGTAAACAATTTTATACTTGACTTAATGACTTGATAAGTTTTCTTTATAATCCCGATCGGGGATTACGATCTTTTTATATGTCAATGCAGTAGCAAAGTCGTAAGGCGCGTTAATTGTTATGCATGCATGTACGCTTTTAAAAGGGAAAATCCCTGGTGGTATTAAATCTCGTTCAAGAGTACACGTTCCATTGTGGGGGCGCTTCCATGGCAACGTGCCGCTTTTGTTTCAATGCATGCAAGCTCCGCCATTTTGTCATTGTTTTATAACGATTATATTTGGATTTTGTATGTGTTATATATGGGAATTCCCCTAGGGGCATTCGGTTTTTTTTTTCTCAATATACATTTTTTCATACATGGTTGGGATAAAGCTCGTCCCAACCATGAGTAAAACTTCATTCGTACTAACCGCGATCGGCCATATTGCATTGCTAAACTCGTTTGCGTGGCATCATAAATTTCTTTCCTCGTTTTGGGTGAAATTATCGAATTTGCCCTCCGCCATATATTTATCGATTACTGCAATAAAATGGTGGTAAAAATGGCACGACTTCGTCTGGGGGATCTTGCGAGGGTATTCACCTATACTTGAGGGGGGAAAAATGTATATAATAAAAAAATAAAAATAAAAAAACGCCAGAGTCCTATACTGCAGGGTCTAATTACACGCATCTTTTAATATATACGCATTCGTGGATGGCTAATTCGTGATGGCCAATTTCACCTGGACCCGCAGCCAGCTCCATCTTACCCCCAAATTTGGCACTAAAAAATCGCCCTCACAAAACCCGTTTTCCAAACTCGTGCCTATGCCCGCTTTTGAAATTTATTTAACAGGGTTTCTCTTAGTTTTTTCTCTCTCCTTCCATCAACATATTTGGAACCGCCTTTGTGACTGGACCATTCGAAAAGACAAGGCACAAATGTTTATGTCATAACATATTTCAGCACTAATGTTAATAGGTTATACATGAATGTCAGGCCGTTGTCAAAAGACAAAAATGTTGATCTGTTTTAAAGTCGTGATTTGTAATTTTTTTTTATTTTAAATTAGCTGGTTTCATGAAAAAACTGGAAATAAAAAACTTGATGTGAAAGTTGTGTAATGAGGTCAAATTACCACAGAGATCAACGTTTTACACTATCTTACACCGATTAAGTGTTATTAATGGTTACAAACAGGTAAAAGATGTCATGTTGCGAAGGGCAACTAACCTTAGATTGGATATTTGGCGTCTCTTAAAACCAAAGTAAAAGTATGCTGATTTTCAAATGCTTCTTTGCTTTTTTAATGTAAAAAATAAAATTCTTTATTAAAAAAAAATCAATACAAGTGTACATTTAACTTTGTGATATTAATTTAAAATATGGTTAATCGGTATTGTAATCGACAGTTAATAGACAGTTTGAGCATGCCAACGTCTTTATACATACCTATGCTTTAATGGGTGGGAAGGGAGGAACCACGCACTGAACCACCCAATGAACTAACTGAATGTAATGGGTACGCATGCGTGGTTCTTCCCTTCCCGCCATTAAAGTTAAGGTATGTATAAAGACGTTGGCATGCTTAGTCTGTCTAATGAACTTGATGCGGCTTAACGTATGAATGAACCAGACGAATATTACTTTCAATTGGTATGCCATATATGGTAAAAATATTAGATATTCTAATTTTTTATATATATTAATCTATAACACACCTTAACTAGACACTAATGTTTTCACATTTAAGAAGTTTGTCACTATAGTTTCCAAACTACAGTTGCATGTTCTCATTTGTTTTATTTCCTTTTCTGGATTGCAAATTGCCTTGGTTGTCCCGACCGTAGTTAACTACTTGCAAAAACTTAGTAATAATTGCATATGGGATTAAACCATGCATGGTTATAAAGAGCATAAATGACTCTTAAACACAATTAGCTTAAGGATGTAGAATTATAGAGCAACAACGTTATTCCCATGGAAATACGGTCATTTAAAAGTTGTAAAAATTAATTTGAAAAAGTAATTGGAATGCTTGCAGACTATCTTACTCAATTTCACAGTTAAGGGTAATTTAAACAAACCAATTTTATTGTTGTAGTCATTAATGCAAAGACGAATTATAAAAAAATAGATGAAGCTGAAAAACTATATTGCAAGTTACGTTTGTTTAATTTCCATATGTTTTTATAATTAGTAGCTGTAGTCATGGAATGGATTTCATCCTTGCTGAAAATTCGCCTATGATGTTGAATCATATTAGCGACGCCCTAAACATGCATCGTTTGTCCTTGCTCTAATTTCGAATGTACAATTTTCTAAGTTTTTTGGTAGCCAAAACTAGCAATGTCTTAAGCACTTTCATGTGGTCAAGACTTTTCGATTCGTCCATCCAACTCTCAGCTGTCCTGGGAATCTTCGGACGTGTTGGTGAAGTGAGAGGGGTTGGTCCAGCCAGAGGCCAGAACAGAAATGGCGGCTCCCTACCCTGTGATTAAGGCTGACAATTAAGGCTTATAGAGTTTCTTCCACTCGGATCCGGCCGGCTAAATGCATCACCCCACTCCGAAATAGATGTCTGGAATATTAATGAAATGCGAGTTAATGGTATGATTTAAGGGAGGCTTTAATTATTAAGATTTTCATCTGCGGAGAAGGGGGAAAAAAACTTCACCTGTAATATACTGCAAAAACTTTAACGCACTAGTTTTGTGCTACATTATTTAAACTAAAGCAGGACATATATTTGTTCTTTTAATAACAAAAAATATAAGAAATGGGTTGTTTAAACTTGTTGGTCTTATGTTATACAATATATAGGCATCTAAGGATGCACCAAATAAGACAAAAAAAATAGTTTGAAATATTTAACTTTGAAAATTCTAAGTACTTACTTGCAAAATGAATTCTTAAATGTTTTGAAAAACAGTTTTACTTATTTGATATCATCATTCCCGAAGTAGCTCCTGATATTAGTAGTTCGATTATCTTATAAAAGACAATTGTCACATGTTTTATGACTATACATACAGTATTGGCTAATTAGTGCTAATTACATATACAATAGAAGGAGGTAACGACTAGTTAATAGACAGTTTGAGCATGCCAACGTATCCGTACATACCTTAACGTTAATGGCGGGAAGGGAAGAATCACGCATTAAACTACCCAATGAACTAACTGAACGTAATGGGTGCGCGTGCGTGGTTCTTCCTTTCCCCGCTATTAAAGTTTAGGTACGTGTAGAGTCGTTGGCATGCTCAAACTGTCTAATGCACTCTTTGTGTAAGTGCTCCAGACACTAACTTCCATATGCTGCTGGAATTGCAATGATAATTATTAACCAATGTCATTTTGAGTTGGATATATATGAAAACTTCAGAGTATGCATTATACTGAACAATACCTCAAAACAGTCACATCTCAAATATATACTGCATTTTTCTATTTTGAATAACATTTGTCTAATTTAAAACACTGCACATTTCTATAACATGTGCAAGCAGGAAGAAGACAATTTTGCACAATTTGCGAAACGTTGCATATGTGAAACGTCAAATTTTAACGGATGTAACCTTTACAATAGAAAATGGCCAACGATCGTCTTTCTTTCTGTTTTACAATAACGAAAGTTTAAGGAAATAAGAGCTTGGACGTCCGTTCGGAAATGGACATAGTAATTGAATTTGTCGATTTCAGCATTTTGCCGTTGCGGTTGATGACTGCATGCATTCAGCTGTCAGTTTTCATCTTCTTCATCCACTGTTTTACGTCTTTTCTATACTTGTACGAAACGAAAGTAAGGAAATACACATTGGCATCTATAAGAACAAGTCACGGTGAATTTTTTGCATTCAGTATGGTCCATGGATGAAGGACTAATTTCGAACAGATTCTTCTTGCTCTTATAGGATTGCTAAGAAAATTGAAAAATAACTGTTGAACCCTTGTCTTTATAGCATATTTTTGAGTCGTGATCCACGTCCTCTGTCATATCTCATTGATTTAAGAAAATGGCATTTTTGGAAAGTTTTCTATTGGAAAGTCTTTTGGACTTTTGGACAGCGTCTGGCTTGTTTTCAAAAGCCACTGATGGAAAGACAGGAATCTAGGATTATCTAGAATTGATTGCAGCGACAGATACAGTTACACATATAGTTGTTACGCATACCAAACGAAAAATTGAAAATTTACTTGAGTTTGACTTGATGTAAAAAATCAGCCCTTTCATACAGAAACATTTTAAGAAGGTCTAAAGGGAAAAAAATATAACTGACTAGGAATGTTTTCTTTTAAGTGTCCCTACAGATTTGTCGCATTTGGAAACTATTCTCATAAACAGTTGGGAGAAATGTTAAAATAATCTATTGAGAGCAACACCAATATGCGGATTTCTAAACTATTATAATTCATTCTTCTAAACAACTTGTGAGTTATCAACATTGGATGAGGTATTCATCAAAGGAACATTTATACTGTTTATATTAATTTCGCTCATGTCGCTATCTATATATGGTTTAGAATATAAAAATTGTTTTGAGTTAAAATGGGAAACTGAAGACCATTATCCATTTTTCCAGAGCAAACAATGTGATAATTATTCAATGCTTTTTTTCATATTTGATTATATCACTATAAATGCCTCACCTTGTATAAAACAATTACACAATTTTTTGTACGTAATATATTAAACATTTGGCATTAATTGTTTTATAAAACTAATTGAAAACGTTAGAACAAAATTGCTGCTCTCCTAAAACTTTTGCACACCACTGTATATCCGCAATACGCATTCTTCAGACATATAGTATCATACTGTATTAAACTCTTTATTCCTATAAGCGTTTCCATCTCGATATACAAGTGTAGAATTCCGTATGATGTTATTGACTATAAATTTGACATCTCAGAATGAATTTAAAGAAACTGTTTTCTGTCTTCTTCTACCTCAATGCTATAAATATTTCAAGAAGAAAATAACTTTGTCTAATTTAGTTGCCTGCGTAAAATTTCTATATGATGGAACTAAGCCCCTCTCATGAGTTCGAGTCGTCTTATAAGTTCCATAAACATATACTGTGTAGTTGGTAGACGAGTCTTACAAGTTTGTCTTCATTTCTTTCTACTGCAGGCTTCCGTAACGCATTTTTTTAGAGATGCTACGAAACATGGTATTAAATGAGATGAAATTAGATATTTTATCCGAGAGACATAAAATTATGCATCCCATTTATATTCCGAGAAAGAAAGAGAAAAAAAAAGACAGCAGCTTTGCCAACAGCATGAGTTGGTGTCTCTTGGTTTGCACACAATTAATGGCAGCTCGTTTATATTTCTGCTCCTCTGTTTATGAAGCCACTTAATTGCTAATTATGTATACGAAAGGGCAATTTCTTGAGATAAAGAATAGCGCACGAAAACGGTGAAACGTAAACAAAGTGAATTCCTGCTGCGACTTTATTGTTTTTCTTGTGCAATTAAGAACGCCTCCTTCATAAACTGAGCCATGGTCAAAAACATTAGCATGATAATGAGGCAGCGGGTAGAGGGCGCCTGGCCTACTTGCCTTTTGGAACGGAAAAATGGCACAGCAGGACAATTGATAGGACATCAAAAACTGCACGTGGAAGTAACTCAAATTGCGAAATGGTATATTACCATGTGAAATGCCACATCCATAACAGTTGTAGTTGTCAAATGAGAAACAAACATTAAGAAGCTAATGTTAGTTTCTAAAAAAATGTATATAATAGTTCCTTTGGCTTCCCTACGTGGAACCAAACTGGGTGGAAATTTATACATTTCATATGCAGTGGCGGCTCGTAACCAAAATTAGTGGGGGTGCTGCTCCAGAAAATTGTGTGCGCATGCGCACAACAGTCAAACTTCACGACGCTGAAACTGTGAAGCGCACAGTTCCATACAAAGATTTTTGTATAAACTGGGGGTCCCCCAGTGATGGATGGCTACTAGTTATTCATAGTACAAGTTTAAAGAAATAATTTTTAAAAAAAGGACTCATGGAATAGGGATGAAATAGGGGGAGCTACAGTTCCACGGTGCCTATACACGAGTCCCCACAATATATGAGTGTAAATGGGAAATTCCATAAATAAGCATAAACAGTGTGTGCATTCAGAAATTGGACATATAATACATACTATCTATATATCTCTTATTTGGCAGTAAATGGTCATGTATGCGAATGTACGACCAGTTATGGTATCCACCAGTTATGATATCTGTAAACAGATACCATTTTTTTCACAGAACTAGTTCAAAATTTCCTTATAACAATAGCAAAATTGCAGTACTTTCGGACATGCAGCACGAGATTTTACAGGGTAACCCCTTTATCTCATTAAGACTCACCGGGATGATGTTTGGTTATGATATCTGTTTGGCCCCTTGTATTGAAACAGATACTATTTTTTGCAAAGATGTCATGATATGTTCTCTTATAACTATGGCAAAATTTCACAAGTTTAGGAAAAATTCACCCTTTATTTTACTGAGATGAATTTTAGTTTAGGACCATATACATGTCCCGGAATATGTCCCAATTTTTCTGATCGTGTGTAAGTAAAAGTACTTACACACGATCAGAAAAATTGGGACATATTCCTGTCTGATATATCAGTCCAAGTTCTGAGTCCAAGTTTATGTCCATAATATTTCTTTCAGAAAAACCCATGTTTACTTCCTTACAATATTGGACCTAAAACGCCTTATGTTTTAGACATATAGTATAGAAACATTATATAAGAACATACATGTATAATTGGCATAAATGGCTTGCACATATATCTTGAATGTTGAGAAAATGCTCCAAAGTTATCTTCAAGTTTTTACAAACTACAAGCGCTAACCATAAGCTGCAAGCCTGCACTCATTAGGGGTTTTAATTGTTTTTATGTCATACTATTGTGTATATGTTGTGAAATATTCAGGATTTTTTGCAAACAACACAATAGTTTCGTTATTGAATTTCAATGTGCGTCTTCTAGATTGTTATTACCGCAAAACGACTTTGAAGATTCTATTAATTACCTCTCGACTGTAATAAAAAGACATTAAGCTCCAAATATAATGCAGAAAAATTTGCAAATTAAGCATAATAGGAGAAAGAAATATTTTTCAATCCTATTAGCAGCTATTGTTCACATTTTTCTTACAAGCTTATATTTTCTCCTTGTTGTACCCTAAAACGTAATAACAGAAGATAGAAAATTAATTAGATCCATTAAAGAAGGCAATTAATTAGTGTTTTTTTATAAATCTTCACTCTTCGAGCCGTTGATAACATAAGTGGTTTTAGGCTATACGTTATGAAGAAAAATTGAATAAAAAACCATAGGTGAATGGATTAATTATCGATTATTACAAACTTAATTAGTTGCCCTAAAATGGGTATATCACCTTCGATTTGTACCACGCTTTATACGATAAACATGCCTGGCAATCTTATTCATTAAAACTGTAATAAGATATTTAACTCATTGAATTAAAATTCTTTTGCTCCCAAAACATACAAATTCAATTATTGCATTTTTCTGCGTGGAAACCAACGGGCGCAGGCTACAATTACATTTTCGTAAATGCAATTACCAAATTAAATGTAATTGCATTTGCTAGATATACGTACTGTATAGTAGAAAGAAAATGTTAAGGCATCGGAATTCAGACGATTCTCAACCATGTGTAATTCTTCTTTGAATTTCAAATTTGCATACCATTTAAAACTTTTGTCGCAGTTGTTTTTCTTCTTGAACCCTTTCTGAAATTATGGTTTACTACAGAAGAATTAAAATTACAGTTTAGAATTATAATTATGAAATATACTTAAAAATAGTGAAAATGATAAAGTATTTTAACTCGAATAATGTGTTGCATTATGCAACTTTATCTAATTGCGTGTTATAAAATGCATACATTTCACCATGAAAAAAATAACAGATGGTAATAAATATAGATACATTTGATATATTTCCAATATTTGTTACTCCTAATCCAGTTTCATGAACTATTGTAACTAATCTTTTGAAAGATTAGTTAAAGATCAAGCCCCACATGATCAAGACAGCATTGATAAGACAATAATATATAATAATGTACTCTGATGTAGAAATTATATGACCCATATATGCTTATACCGCTTATATGGTAATACCACATACCTATACCATATACGTATGGAAACATTTGTTTAAATTTTGCAAATTAATATTGTAATTTTTTACATAAATGTCTGAAAACATGGACACATGTAAAAACGTTATGTATGGGAATATACTGCTGACATGTTTCTCAGATCCCCATATTCGGTGTGTATTTTCATTCCTGCAACATTTTCCAAGACGCCTGTATTTCTTGGATATGTTGTGCATTTGTGTTAGATGTTCACAGAAAACTGGGTTGCCAGCTTACATGAGCGTAAAAACGTCGGTAGAAAGATGTTTAGGAAGTGGCCCTAGGGGGGCGAAAAGAGCTTAAAAATATGCAACGTGTTTACCGAGCATTCTGAAGGCGCTGCACTCTCGTTGCTCTCTTAATTACAACCTTTATCCACATATCCTAGGGAGCTTTATTTATAATCGTGTGCCCATTTCTGTCTCTTTGCATCCCGCCACAATCCATAAATAAGGCTCGAATCTGAAATGATTATGCACGCGAGCAGCTGTTGCCTTGGGAGACAAATACGCCATGATCTACAGGATGAGAGAGCGCAATCTTGATTAAAAGATGGAAAATGTCAGGTTTCAAGTAGTAAATCTGAGAGCAATTTAGACCCAAGTGATACTACGAACGTCGGAGGAAACCTCCTTATGAAGATGTACAGCAAGTGCAGAAAGAATTTTCCACATCATTGATAAATACCATATCAGTTCTTTAGCAAACGAGGAGTAAACGATTATAAAAAGAGAGTTGCTTTTTCTAACAATTTTCATTACAAATTTCAACACTATGGAATACATCTTGTGATTGGTGAGATGTACGTCGTGGTTATTCTGGATATTCTGTTGTAATAATGAGGATATGTTTTTGTAAACATGAGGGCATTCTGGTGTAATAATGAAGAAATTCTGTTATAATAGTGAGGAAATTTTATTGCAATATTGAGGAAAGTCTGTTGTAATAGTTAGGATATTCTGTTTTAATAATGAGGAATTTCTGTTTTAATAGTGAGGAAATTCTATTTTAATAGTAAGAAAATTCTGTTGTAATAAAGAGGAAATTCTGTTATTATAATGAAGAAATTTGGTTGCAATAATGAGGAAATTCTGTAGTAATAGTGAGGAAATTCTGTTCAAATAATGAGATTCTGTTGTAATAATGAGGAGATTTTGTTTAATAATTAGGAAATTCTGTTTTAACAGTGAGGAAATTCTGTCTAATAATGAGTAGATTCTGTTGTAATAATGAGGACATTCTGTTTAATAATGAGGAAATTCTGTTATAATAGTGAGAAAAGATTGTTCTAATAATGAGGTGTAGTTTGAGAAGTTTCCAGCGATTTCAAAATTTTTGGGAATCTTACATGAATTTTAGTGAGAATGGACAAAAATCGCAACGTTTTAAAAATGATTTTGCCATACCTTAAGCTTCGGGGGGGGGGGGGGTTTCGGATATGCTTTTGCACATTAGTTGCTTATCCCATCTGCTGTTGTTTCATAGACAACCCTTTTATCGTTCTTCCCTCTTGTATTCTGAAATTGGTAGGGATTTTCCCTTACATCCTCGATTTCGGATCTTCCCGTCCATCATGGCCCCATTATCGACAACCGCGTATAGAGATGCTCGCAATCTTCTGCTTGTTCTCCCCCGAGACATCTTTGTTCTTTATTTTTTTTTTTAAAAAAAAAAAAAAAAAAAAAAAAAGATCGGCTCTGAAAGGGCTTTATTCCCTGTAGCGTTAAATGTTTAATTTTATGGCGTTTCTGGCATCCTAAAAGCGAGGTTGCTAGCCGCACTGCAAATGGATGAAATGGCGTTTTGTCACCTGATGGTCTCCTAATGTAGCAATTAAACGTCAAACCAAGGCGCTGAATTCTCGGAAGAATTTCCTTCGTTCACAACATGTACCTTGGAAACAAGGTGCGAAACATTACAAATTGTAAACCATTCGCTTTGACGTAAATCATTTGCTAAATGTGTTCTAAAGGCGTTGTTTTTACGTCTGAAATTGCCGTCAATATACACCATGAGAACCCAAATACTAACCTATTTTATTGGTTAATCGGATCTTTTAAGCACATGCTATATTTAGGACATACAAAAAGTTTGTGATGATCGTACCCAATTCACAAGGTTTAAAATATATACATATTCCATCTTTGATTGGTTCGTAACAGTGGAGGCTCTGAGAACGTGAAAGGGCAGGGCAATAGGGTTTTTATTACAGATTATGAACTTACATCAAGGAAGTAAAAAAAAACTTTCAAAGAATCGATCCATAATTGACAAAGTTTTGAAAAGTTGTAATTGCCGCCAATACGCGTATCGGCGGCAATTGTCCAAAAAAAAAAAATGTTCCTACAATTTCTCGATTTTTTGCGTACATCACGCGTAGATATGTGCAAAACGAATTTAATAGAGAATTTTCCAAAAATAATACTTTAAGTAGAGAAGTGGGCTTGCGAGCCAAATATATTCCGACAGTCGAATTACTGGGGGTGCTGTTGCAGAAAATTGTGTGCGCATGTGCACAAAGCCAAACGGTCAGTACTGCGGGAGCGACAGTGCTCTCTCTCGCAACCTCGCGTGCAGCTTCCTATGTGCGCATGCGCACATCAGGCAAACTCCACGCCGCTGGAACTGTGAAACGCACAGTTAGACATTTTGGTCATGTATGGACCATATGAAACTAAAAAAATTATATTCTTATAGACTTGGGAGTTTCTATACATGGGTCATATAACCCAGGAATGCCAAGGAGTAGTCTGGTATACATAATCTTTACATGTCCATACTATGTTATATGTACATACTTGTAATATTTCAATGGCATATACTCATGATCAAACCTCGACTACCTGGCTACACAATGCGCTTATATGGTCATATAAGCATCTCTGATATGTTATTTCAACTTTGTTTCTGATAAATGTATGGTCGCTTTCAAACCCCAGGAGGTTATTATGGATGCTTTTTTCGGAATTAGAAATAACACTGAATATATCGAGTATGATTGAATTAATGAAATGATCATTGCTAGAGAATTTAGAATGATTTTGATATCGGTTTTGGTTCAACGATGTTAAATAATATATAAGGATGGTGTTGGGATAACGCGAATGTTTTTTTAAAAAACTTTTTATTGCAATTATGACACTGAGCTCTTCGCGGTTATTTTTCCCTTTTCTTATCGCATGAATTATGGTTGGGGTATCGAATGTGTCCCCACAAGTTTCCAGTTGATTAAACGTCATCTACCCATGAAGCTTATTTGATTCCCTTTGATAAGCGCATAAAGGTAGGGGTGGCGTAAGGATCCATGACAAATCCAGAATGAAATTAGACGAGGCTTAGTTGCAGGGGACAATAGCAGAAAAACCATTGCTGTGTACGCGGGGCCCCACGCGTAAGCTGCGTTTTCATTAACACTGATAAAAATTGATTTTTCATGCATAAAATGGGAAAACGTGTCACTCTTCGTCCGTAAGCCCAGGCGTCGTATCTCCCGGTGTGCAGCATGCACAATGGGCACGGAATAATGTGCGGGGGTCAGGAGGAGGGGATGATTGGGGGAATCGAACCCTGGAACTGATAGAGTGGAGTTTTTTTAATTCTGTTTACTTTCAAGTTTTGAATATATTTTGATATTGTATTCGATTTTTGCGGCGTGTAGTCCGTGTTGCGTGAATAATTTGCTAATCCGTTGGGAAAATATTGAAATTTGAAGTTAAAAAAATAAAATCCCATTATGTCTATCAGCCCATTTTATGGTTCGTGATATTGACCACAAACCTGTGACGTTACATCGATTAGTGACGTCACACTGAAGCATGTAGTCACTATGTGGGATAATATGCAGGATTTCTATTAAGTTCATATATAAATGATGCAGTGTCTTTATTTTGGCTGCTGTTCTGATTGCTTATAAAATACATGTTTGCAGTTAAATTGGTTAACCGATATTCAGTAGAGAGTTTTCGCCAGCCAACGTTAACGAAACGATAACGGTAACGATAACGAGAAACAGCGCAGGCGGCCCGGAATGTCAAGGACTACCCTATGCGAAACAAGGCATTCCAATGACATTCCGGGCCGCCCCCGCTGTTTCTCGTTATCGTTATCGTTTCGTTAACGTTGACTGACTCAAACTCTATATTATAGGGATGGAAACACGAGTCAAAGCAGAACTGACTGTTTATTTGTGTTTATTTTTTTCTTAGAAGACTTATATAGACGCCACGATTCAAGAAGGTTTTTGTGCAGCCCCTTAATGATGGCAATCACTGGTTGCACCAAAGTTTTCAGTAAATGCTTCTAAACAAAAATTACATCTATAAAAATTTGAAGAGCGCCACATAGTGACTGGTGTGAAATAATCGTCTCTCATTAGAAGTCAATTTGAAAGGTGTCATAAAATTATAATCTTAATCTAACCGAGCTCTTTATGGGAAGGGTCGGTTTCCTCGAAATCATCTCTAGAACCAATTACTGGAAGTTTTGCCCCAGTGGAAGATGTGGGACATGTTTTTATAATCTGAACAGCTATTGGCCCTATCCTTATCACCTGCTTAGATTCCCTGACAAACAGAAAAAGACGTATGCATATCTATCTACCTTAAGTTAAAGACAGGTAATTACAATTTGAACCATCCTGTGAGGGTAATGCAAGTTGTGTAGCCATCTTTCCTAGAAACAACCGGCCTGGGGAGTGTTGTCATAACATGTACATTACATGTATATTTTTCGAAGCCTGACGCGTGAGCGGGAAAGCAGCTCATCAGTTTGAGCATCGAAATCCGTTTTGAAGCGCTCCAATATGGCGCAATTTACTTAGTTTTCCGCTTATCGACTTTTAGTTTTCGATTTGGCCCAATGTGTTTGTTTCCTCCTTCCCTTCACTTATCAACACGCTTTCGTGGGCCATTGGGTTTCTCCAGCGTCGAGATTGGCAAAACGTCTTTTTACTTTGTTCCTCCGCTTCCGGAATCATAGTCGCACAAAATGGCGAACACTTCCGTTCGCTCGAGGGCTGTACAAATTGAAGAGTGCGTCCGGAAGTGCCTCGCAATGGGCGTCTTTTTCGGCGCTTGTTTCCTTAAGACGCGGTCGATTTCGTTTGAAAAATATCCGGAGACCCCTTGCTGAGATCGCATCTTTTATTTGTGCAAGAAATGTCTTATTGCGATATTAGGACGTCTGTCGCTGTTTTCGAGGAAAATATCCGAGGGAAACAAAGAACATGGGGAAAAGCCCTAAATCTCTTTGGATTTCCTTCAGCTAAACTCCCGATTGGCTCCCTGAAGTTGCTCTGACCTTTGACTTGTTTGTGCTAAAAAACGTAAAGCAGGACCAACGTTAGTAGTCTCAAGTACTTTTGAACTCCTGGGTTGGAAAATCATTTATATGGACCATGTACATATGGCTTTTCTAAAATAAGTGTGATTAAAGGCTATATATGGATAAAGCAGACATTGGACATATACTTCCATAGAGGTATGGCCCATATGAATGGTCGCATGTGTTTGAATATATCTTTGCAAAACATTCACTTAGCACCCGGAAAATCCATTAACACACCAAAAGAGCGAATTTATATATGTAGTTAAAAGTATCCCTCTTTTTAATAAATAAACCCTGTTTTATTAAAGGGGTATTAGAGCATGACTGTCATTTTTTTCAATGGCTTTGTGGTAAAAAAAAATTCATGTATATATGAAACGTTTTTTGCGCAATTTACAAAACCACTTTCTTTCGTTTTAGACGACCTTTTTTTTGAAAATACATTTTCATTAATTCGGCATTTGCTAAATGAATGTTTCAAATAAGGTTCTTCTTGCGCTATTAAGTAAACTCAATAAATCCCATGGAAATGGAGAGGAGAAAAAAAAAGAATTAAATTTGTTGCGAGATTGAAAATGAGTGAAAAAAAGCTGAGATCTTTTCTGAACTGTGGAAAACTGTACTGGGTAATTCTTAATTGATAACATGAATCTAGCGTCTTTTTTTATTGAAAACTTCACGATGTTGGAAAAAGGTTCATTGCGCTTTTATGCAAATTAAATACACGTCGAGGGAATTACAATTTTCGCCTGTTTTCCTCTTTGTCTTCCCTTAAATCCAATCGCTCTTCAGAAGGAGGCAATTTCCTAATATCGCAGACTTTAATCCTCTTTCGAACTACTTTAATAATTAATTTTCTCTAAGAAAGTCATTAATAGTTGAAATTTTCTTCAGTGCTAAATCGAATGCTTAAATTTCGGATAAAAGAAAGCTCTTCGATAAGACTTAAATTCACCCTTTTTAAGTTGTTCTTATTGAACGGTGTACAAAGGCTTAATCGCATTTTGGATCGATTGTACCAACTGATTTTTAATCGGCGTTTAATCAATAAAGTACAGCCTGTTCATCATTAATATGTCGGCCGGTTTGCTTTTAACTGGACGTTAACTGGACTTTTCTATCATAGATGAACACTGATATCAAATGGCATAAGGACAGGGGAATATATGTGGAAATAGTCATTAGGACATAAGGACAGGGGAATATATGTGGAAGTAGTCAATAGGTCATAAGGACAGGGGAATATTTGTGGAAATAGTCATTAGTACATAATGACAGGTGAATATTTGTGGAAATAGTTATTGGGACATAAAGACAGGTGAATATTTTGTGGGAAGTCATTAGAGTACACAACAATTGGTAAACTGGACAAGAATGCCATATGACCTATTGTCCAAACGTCCACTTGTCCAAGCGCCCTCCACATGCGTAAACGCATAACCTGGGCATATACTCGGGAGATAAAAATACAACTTCAGTTTTTAGATATTTTGAAATGCGAATGATGGACTGAAAACTTAAATAAGTGTGTGTAAATGCAGTTGGGTGTTTGCAAGCCTTTAGAGCGGCTGAATGGGCCATCATCGCACTTACACAAAAAGAAACGAGTCCGTAGCCTCTTCCTATCATCAGCACCCGTTCCTTGAAGGAGAAGAGTGTTATCGATCGCCATTGTGTAATGAAATGACAGTTTGTCAAACGGGCTTCGTTTTAATTTCAGGAAGTATTTAGACCAATTTGAAGTGCGGAAGAAAAAAAAAAGCCATCGTGAAAAGCTACTCTGTTTGCCTCCTCAGTTTCCATCGACAATTCTCATTGTCAAAATCAATGCCAGGGATATGAATGGCAGGAAATTCGACACATAACCCTTTCAGATATTAAATATTAATAGCAGCTGGTGTTAGTGTAAGCGTATAGAGATAATGCGGGGCTTATATTATACGTGAATACAGCCTTGTTCAGACGTTTGCAACAATACTTCAGTGGTTCCTCAAAAGAGCATTATGAAGAGCCAATAATTTTGTCTGGAAGACTATAATTTTTTTTGCTGTCATCTTTTAATTCGATGGTTGAATCACAAACGTCAGCAAAAACGTGATTCAACCACGTTCAATTTAAACCAGTTTTATAGTTTTAACCCCACCATTTTATATATGTCTGGAAAAACCACTTTGCAATTATTGCGTCACTGCAATTTGTTAAAGTTTTAAAATTAGCTGGCTGACTGACGAATTTTGGGTGGAAAACTTTATAAATTTATTTCACTTTTTTACAGCGTTCAATGAAAATGGAACGCTATTTTAATTGAACCACTATTTTAGATCTGAAATTGACTACAATTTGTAAGAAAATGTGTGGTTGACGAATTTTGGATGGAAAACTTAAATACTTTACGTATAACTTTATGAAACACAATATTAATAAATATTGTAACAAAGGTTTCCGTTATTTTGTACACCTCCTGTATATGCAAATGGACAGTAACTCTACTTCTTTAGCATTGGATTTAGGGTTTTGTCTTAATATCTTTTAAGCTATTGTGTATCTGAAAGACAAATCATTACACATGGTTCAGTTTCATTAATTAAAACAAATATCTTGTTGAGAATCTTTTATTATTACGTGTAAACAAAATGCCTTTTACAGTAATAGTAAACAACGATGGAGCTTAACCTTTACGCGCCTCTCAGTTTAGAAAATAGAGCTTCTTTAAATGACCAAAATGTTTATTTTCTTGATTTATTTATTTGAAAACTTCCATGGGTGAAATACAGCCGCAGGATATTCGAATTTCTCCAACACAATTCTATTTACAAATGGCAAATGTTTATTCTGACTCCATCAGTAGTTGAAATCTCATTTCTTGGTCATCGTTTCTGCAGGACATTCATTCGGATTCTTCATCATGCGCCTTTGCATCTTATGCATCTTTTTAAGATGCTGTTATTTTATTTTAAGATACAGGAGACACTTGATCTGCTTCCTTTTTATTAGAGATTCAATGTCGCTCTCAAATGATTCTCAAATTGCGTAGAAGTTCGTAAAGATTGTGCGCTTTCATTTGTAAGGTATGGCTTCCAGCGAAATGCGTTTTCAATTTCTGTATCCTTTACGAAATTTTATGAATTCGTATTCATAATGCTGTGCTCTTATTTGCGATGAATGTTAGCTATTTTAGATTTTAAGTGATGGCAACTCCCCGCAGTGCTACACATTTTGATAGATATTTTTCATATTTATCCGGGTGGGGGAAAAACGTCTCGTAAACATGTGAATATATGAAAAATGCCTCATATGGACATATCAAAAATTGAGCATTACATATTTATATATGACATTTAAGTTAAGTATATGATCATGCATGTATCTACAGTTGTCTAAAATTTGTGATTCAATTCACACTTTGTGCTAAATTAATTTCATTGAAGAAAATGTGGACTTGCATGGATTACTAACTTCACCTTTTCTTCTATACATCGACACAAAACACCATATACGTACATACATGTTTCCAATCAATTATATGGGACATAATATGGTATGTAATGTTCGTATATTATGTATGTTAAAGAAAAATGGCATCAGTTTATATTCTGTTCTATTCGTATACAAACGGATGTCACTTTCATCAAAATGTGTAACTTGCAACAGGATGCACCTCTAGTTCATCTTGTATCAAGCTAAAGATTTATCTAATTTCAAGTTAATAACGCAGCAAAATTTCAAATACCCAAAGCAAGATGAAAACTTATCTCATCATAAAATCTTTTTCTTTTGTACTATTTCTCTAAAACTTGATGATTCAGACCAGACATCATCCTCATCCAGATGCATGTTACTTAGTCGCCGTCTATTCACAGCTTTAATGGAAAGTTAATCATGCATGCATCTTGTTGAAGTTTACAAAACAGTTTTTGGGAACAGCTCGAATCCTTGTTCCCTTTATCCGGGCACACCAATGGTTGGATCGAAGTGTAAAATGCACTTTTCGATTAATTTCAAGTAACATTTCTGCGTGGGCCTCCATGGTTGCATTAGGCTCTCATGCATGCATTCCAAACACTCGTGTTTTCATATGTATATTCCTGTATATATATATATTCCTGTTCAGAGTCTGTTTCAATGATGCATTATAGCGTTGTCCTCTTAATTGATGAAGACATTGCAGTTGTGGTGAATCTCACACGCAAACTGCAAACGCGTATTCAACAGGAGTGGAAACGATGTGCAATTCATCATCTTAACATGAAATATGAATAATTAGGGCTTAAAACTCGTGAAGAGAGGCATTCCTAACCACGTAGAACACATCCACAAATGAACAGCAGCAGCGGCAGCAGAAGATGTTTGGAGGGAATCTTTCCATCGCCATTCCGGCTAATGCGTTCCTGTCATCCCTGATTTCTTATTGAATTCTTGCTAGTAATAATCAAAATGATGATGATATGGGATATAGGATTTTCCATTAGCAATCGATCGTGGAAAGATGACTTTGAGAACGCGATGTCATTTTCGTTTTAATGAATGTTAATTCTAGCAGGTGGCTTAGCTCTCACGAGAACGCGTGATAAATTCAAATTTAAGCTATTTGCGTTTAGTCAGTTTGTGGATTTAATGTCGCGAGAATCATACTCAAGATTTATTTGTCCTTTAATCTACTCTAATGGAAGCAAATACTGGAATTATATGCTAATGGAATCTGCAATTGTTTTTTCAATGGTTAAACTCGAAACGTTTATCTGTTTTAATAGAGTATTAGAATTTAAGAATGTGTTGATTGTGATGAGTTTAAAAAACAAAGAGGGATTTTCTGGTGGATTTTCCTAAAAACCTGGAACATTCATGGTCATTTTTTTAATAAAACGGAAAGTAATTGCGTTGCAAATAGAATGTTTATATTGTATGTACACTAGTTGTTCAAATATCTTTAAATATTTTCACCATTTTGGGTAATTGTATAGTTTCTAGGTTCAATTTTGAACAATTAAAACTGAAAGCTTTATGAAATTTTAGTGTTTTGTTAGTTTTTAAAAGCTTCTTACCTGCTTTAAAGATTAAGAAATGTCACATCAGCAATTGAAATTCAAAATTGAACTATGTTTGTATAGTGTGATATGGTTGAAGATTATTGTCAAATTTATGCACATTTTTAATAGAAGGTGCATTGGAATAACAACGACAAACCCAAAAAATGTTATCACAGTTTGTATCAGAAATGACAAAACACAAAATTCACAGATCTACCTTTCGAATTTAAAACATTCATTTCTAACACTATTCCCATACATACCCATAGGGATCGTCATGTAAAATGTACGAATTTCTATAGAGATCACACTAAATGAAAGTTATGTATGGTGGGCCCTTTAAATTGGAGCTATCGTGGTGTTTGTCTTTAAACAGCTGTAGTCAAGATCACCGTCAAGATAGCCGACATGGGAATCGAACCCGGGTCTTCTGATTGAAAGGTGGATAACATGACCACCATTCCATCTAGCGCAGTCAATCAATTCCATGATGTCTTCCAAGTTAAGTGCGAGATGTGTTAGATACTGGGAGTTCCTTCATTTTGGGTTAAATTTGAAGGAAACTGGAGATGCAAGAAATTTCCTTTAAATTTAACTCGACATTTCCTGTAAAATGTACGACTTTTTATAACACTGTATATGTGAGATTAAGTATTTGGCTTTTTTTTTTGGCACCGGAAAACACATTCATTGAATTACATGACTGATTAGCGACTAGTCGTAGCCACTAGAATGTAGTCGCTCGAGCTAAAACGTATACCTTAAGGTGTCCTTTCTTGAAGAGTATCACTGCAAATTGTACTCTGTTTTTTGTTCGAGTTAACATGGCGGCAAAGAACTCAATTTAACGGTCGATTTTAACGACTTTGTTTAATCACCCGGTAACAACCGAGAAGCTCTCCTTTGGGAGCTTTTTCAAAGGGAAGAAGGAGTCGAACGCCAGTTGTGATAAATATGAAGTTGCGGCTGAGGCGATTAATAATAAGAGCGACCCAGTGCAACAACAAATTTTCCGCTTCAGATTGGACGATATTGCTCATTTTTTATAATCGTCGCGTTGCACAAGTAAAAAGCTTCGAGTTTACCCAATCGCAATGTTTCTCAGGGCCTTTCCCGATTTTACCTTTTTTTGGGTGATGAATGCTCGGATAATGAATTGGCCAATTATTTACGGAAATTGCGTTTCTTTCGTTAGCGCTGCGATGGCACGGTAGCCATTTGGGGTGCCATAAATAAATAAGCTAATGCCATTGCACTAAAGAAAGCCCCTTAATTAACCTACTTGTAACTTAATTAGCTCGGCTTTTTCCCGAGCTTAAACACTACAGATGCTATACTTCGATGGGGAAAACACTCCGTTTCTGAAATACTACTGCTGCCACCTGTGTACCGGAGTGCGTCATACAGAGGAAATAGGTTACAGTTGAAGTTTTATTGCAACAGATGGCGCTGAAAGTTTCTAAGGGTAACATGGCAACATTGCGCCATTTAATGCGTATTTTCATTCAAAGTGGTCAGGACACTGAGGTTTTTCATTATTATGTACTATTCTGAAAACATGGTGGACAAGCTCGAATAAGTTAGAACAGAATTAAATGGTAATGCATGTAGCAATTTTTGCTCCTGTTTTAATGAAATTAAGTATCGTAAAATAGGAATTAACAAGTTTTCACGTGGTTTTGTAAACATGTTTCACGTCTTCATTGCAGTGTATTCGCTCAACTACTTAAATACATTTGAAAGCACTATGTTAAGATACATAGTGTAACATTCTTTTTAATGATTATCATAAGTGAATCGATGCACTGTATAGATAACGATTGAAATATTCTTTTTAAAAATGTAAAAGTATTTATTCGCGTGTATTATTATATTCAAATCAGATTTCATTCCCTTGTTTGCTTTACCTAAGTGGATATTCACAATAGAATGCAATGGGAAGTGACAAATACTAGGAAACTCAAAAGTAGTCCTTAAATAAGTGCTAGTTGACCCATTGGTGGTTTGTTACTTTTATCATTGTATTCTATGATTTGGATTCGTTGATGAAAATATATTTCGAATTTGCGATTAGTGAAATATCTGTGAAATTGCAATGAAAAGATGTTTTAAAAAAGTATGATTTTGTCGGTGCCAATATCATCTAGTTTTATGATTTCATCGATTAAGTAATGCCCAGCTTGCGCCAAATTGTCATCCGATTTGGCAACTGGGCATTGCCATAAAATCCTGAAAAATGACTCGGTTATATCCTGAGGCATTGTAAATCCTTCAATCCATTAACAGTGAATCGATCTCACTTTGAGCCAGTCTGGTTTCGAAATACAGAACACTAAAGAACATTTTTCGTTTTTTTTTTTTTAAAGTCCTGTAGATGTGTATGGCCTTTCTGTGTGACCCCTTCTATGGCTTTCAACACCGGATTCTTTTTGGTAAGCTACAGATATGACAAAAGTGGAACAAGAAATTGACAGTTGGGTCACGTTGTTTCACTACATGCTTTGAAAGCCTCCCGGTTTTTTTTTTCTGTTTGTTTTTGGATTGACAGATTTTATGACTTCCGAAAAGAAAATCATTCCGTATTCTTCTACATGTTTTTTTTTTCTCCATTTAACAATGAACCTCGTGATTATGAATGAGGTATTGGACATTTTTATTTCCATTCGTCTTTACTTTCGGTCAGCATTATCAATATTAAAAGGCAAACAATGGCTGTTAAAGGCTTTTGGTCATTCGATAAGAAAATCGGATTCTACGCAGAGACACATGCAGAATTCTTGAACAGTTGTAAGGGTTTTTTTTTATCCGGAAAAGAAATGTGCGTTCGCAAACTATAAACATGTATTGTTTGGTTTTTGTGTGTTTTGGAAACGAGCTTAAATGCGGTTTCCTTGTAATTTAGGTGCATAAAAGAAGAAATTGTTTGCTGAAATTATTTACATTAACATTATTAAACTAAGATTATTTACTTGTATGAAAGATATGTATTATGTGCCCATTGTGAGCCATAATATAATACTTCGTAACCGAGCTTATCATGAATTGTTGGCAATATTCAGTTATTATTCCTGTTATCTGGCAAATAGTTTCCTCGAGATTGTTTGCTTTAATAATGGATTTTATATATCTGATGTCTTAACCGTTTTACTCTAAACTTCCTAGCATAGCACTTGTGTTCGCATGGTTTGCCCATGTGTAGGCAAACCCTGTTAATATATAGCTTAATTAAGTACCATGGTGTAAAATCTACTATATATTTCTCAACGTGTGTGTGTGTGTGTATCCGCCTATACACGGCCTCAATTTACATCCAAATTTCACCAAATTTGGCAGGGATACTTCTAAAACAAAACCTAGGTCAACTGAAAAAAGAAATTTGAAATTGGATCAATATTCGTTACAAAAATAAATAAAATTCAATCTATGTTACTCAAAATTTGCAGTGTGCGCGTGTGAGCACTGTCTAGAGTAGAAATTGTAAAAAATGTATATAAATGGGACACTATATACATATATATAATCACATTCAATAAATTCTATTAGAAACAATTTCGACAAACTACAACAGAATTATGGACTACACATATCACTAGAACAACTCCCCAGAGATTAATAAAGTCAAATTATAACAACTTTGTCTGAGTTAAGATAGTGTAACTTCAGGCAATTTAAGTTAATTACCTCCATGTTTCCACCTTTGTATTTGAACAAGGGCAGTTTGTAGTGGTCAACCAATGACAGTTTTCTGTCTATAGTTTGCACTGAAATCACGTGCTGCTCGTGGTTCCAAATTTCACTTCTGGCGCCACCTGGCGCCGCGAATCCTTTTTTCCACCAGTGATCTTTTCCCATTTTCTTTATTGTAGACGTTTTATCTCTAAAACATATCGTTTTAGGGCAGTTTGGAGAGTGGGGATGGAGAAAGGGGGGGGGGATGAAAAGCAAGGGAAATATATAAACTGAATGCATTTTATACACTTACGCATGTACTTCCGTGTTGGACTTGGGAAAGCAATGGATTCCCCTGAGTTTGACGGCTGCATTAGCCTTGCCAATACAGAGCCAGCCAATGGTTATTTATGAGGCCAATCATGGCGGCCCTCCTCCCCATAACGCTGTGCTTACACACAATGTGACATTTTTTTTTTCCTTTTTTGTGTGCTTCTGGGAGAATATGCAGTCAGCTTTTATGCGTTAGTCCTTTATAAGGGCATAAGGAGAAGATATTGAGCTGGTTTTTGTAAGAGCCTGTTTCGCTATAGGCCGATCGCAGATAATGTAGATTTATGTCGAAATCAATCGCACCGTATCGTATGTAGAAACGGTCGGAAATCAACGGAAGCCGTCGGGGGGCGCCATGTTGCGCAATTGGGAGGAGTGGGGGGATTCCTCCATAGGTTCCCATAGAAACAACTAACGCGAGTCTAACTAAAATTAAGTGTATTGCATGGAGTGACGGTGTGGGGATGGCTGAAAGGGGGTGGAAATCAAAATGTGTCCATTTATATTGAAAAAAGAAATCGGAATTGGCTTTCAGCCGTCCGGAATTATTTGATTTTTTTGAAGTAAAAAATCGATCCGCTGTCTGTGGAACACTTTGAGAAGTTGATGGGGTGAGATTCGGTGGGATGGGGGCTTGAAGAGGGGGAATTCCCCATTCGAGGTCTTAATGCGGGCTCTATAGTTCATATTCCTCGGTTTTCCAAAATCCATGTCGAGGTTTTGGCAAAAATAAGACTACAAAAAGACGCATCAAATGCACGAGTCGTCGAGTCGAAATGGAATATTGCACTGGAAAATAATTCAGATTTATGAAAGATTTCTATATAAAAGTGGGTTATTTCTAGGGATTGAAGCATCATGAAGCGATGTGTTCTGTGGTGAATGATGTGGCGATGTATTATCGGATTTTTGTAGGGCTTAAAAACACCAGTATCACACGGTGCACGGACACTTTAGATATGGTTATGTATACAGGTTGCTATTTATAAATGAACATTGTTTTTATTTTGTCTACACTTTTAATATGTGCCGATTTTTTTAAACACTGCTTGTATAATAAGAACTGCACATATTCTTATAAAATATATAATTAAGTTAATAATATATTTTTAACGATTGGCATTATTTCAACAAAATATCCTGCTGAAATTAAGTATGGAAATTATATGGAAAGTTATGGACGTATATAATATACAGCCTGAGCTTGTCTCATGTACTACATGTTCATGATGCAATTTGGCAATGAAGTGTATATGATATGCCTCCCATATGTTGAAAACGAGACTAAATATATGCCATTATATTATATTCTCCATATACAGTATATCTGAAGGCATTTATGGTTGTATATGGTATTTTATGTTGCTATTCGTTTATGGAAGAAATTTTGGATATGTAGATGTTGTCTTTCTAAGAATATGAATATGGCACACATATGTTCTATATTTATATTCCGACATATTGTCCTATATGGACTTAATATCGACATAGTATGTGCACTTTAAATTTTTTTCACCCTGTCCAATAGGCATTTGGAGGATGGGGGGGGGGGGTAAAAACAATGCATAGTACTTATTAGTTTATTGAGTGATAGTTGACCTAAATTATCTCATTAAAATTAAAGGTGTAGAGTCCTTTATGGAAACGAGACAAGGCAAAGCTAAAAAAACCTCACAAATTCAGCATCACCTTGCTTTAAGAGGCAAGGAAATTCGTCCAAAAGGATAAGCCAAACCAACAGGGTACTAAAAAAAAGCTCTATACTCTAACAACAGTAGCTTTTGATTTTTCAAGATGACAGCTACATGTACCAATATGTCATTTTAAGATTTGAAATCTTTGCCCTTTTTCTGTCTGTTCTTTCATGTATTTGCTTCCTTTCATGCAGCGTCGGCCATTTCAAATGAGAAGAAATGAAAGATCGAATAAAGGAAAAAATGATTTTTGGCGTTTCGATGTAATCGAAATAAAACTAGTTATCGACACTTGTCAAAAGAAATCTTTTTTCAAGACGTGCTGACTGAAACCGGACGTTTTCTCCATTTTCTCCCGTCCTCTCATTAGGGGCTTTCTTTAGGACGAAGGGGGAACGTGTTGCAATTAAGAACTATACTCTGTAAAATCGATGTTCGATTTTTTTTACACAAAATTCGTTTACTTTTTAGACAGAACTCTGACCTTTAAAGCAGCTAAAAAGATTTCATTGTATGATGGGATGTTCCTGATTTAATAGGTGCGAATTCTATGAACGGATTTGGTGAATTTCATATGTAAAAAATGTGAAAAGGCGGCAATTTTTCTTGAAAATGACTACATCCACCACGGCCAGCTTGGTAGACCTTGATTGCAGCAACAGTAATGATTACCACAAAATTACAAAATTTCTAAAGTGATACAGAAAAATAAAATAACATAAGTGATGTTGAATTATTCTTACCTTCATTATTGGAATTTAATACATGTATTAAGTCGATATCTCGTTTTATATACTACTGGTAACAGCTGTTCAGCACATTAACAACACAGCAGAGTAAGCAATGCACATGTTATAATTTTAATACAAATTAGCACGTGAAAACAAAATATCTATACATTCATAGCTCGCTTAATTGTGTTTCACTTTATTGAGGGTTTTTCAACAAGTAAATGGTAGGTTTGTGAAAACCTGTCTCTCAGTACAATTTTTCCAGCCCATTTTGGTAATTCTGATTATGTGTTTTATGAGTTTATTGATCTATATGTACTATGAATCCCAAAAAAATCATGTGATACATTTTATTGTGATGTTCACTTTATTGGGGCAATATATTGTACTTGATATACTGTAATTTCTCCATGGGTATCAGTCAAGTAAATTATATGGAGTAGATGAGGATCATAAACTCACCACCACTCGGGATGGATGTGTCTATCTTAGAGATGGTGTGATATCGAAATGACCATGCTAACTCGATATCACATGATGAGAACGTAAGTTAACAGAATGATAAATTCAGATACATATCAAATGGCAACATGTATGCGTTGGTATGATGACCAAACTGGCCAGTTCCTTGCACCTCCAGCACATTTGTTAAATGTTAAGCTGAAACAACGTTGATCCCAAATACCTCGCCACTCGTAATTACCTTCGTCTAGTTATGCTAATCCACAAACTACAGCAACGCTAATTAAAGTTTGGGCAAAGGCAGTGCATTGCATTCAATTAAATCCAACGGTCTGGTAAAATGCACGTTTTCGCTCCTCATTAGCGTTAATTTCTTGGTCTTTTCAGCCAGTTTTGGCAATTTACGATACGAGCAAAGTAGCAGCGTCGTTTCGTTAATTATACATCTAATTAGATAGTTTATCGACCTTTGTTCATCAGCTTTTTGATTTAATTTTATCACAGCCGGTTACGCTCTTCTGGCACGTACGAGCACCAGGAGGTGAATTTACCAAGAATCAAGGGAAACTACAATGTGTATATGGATGAAATCGTTGACTTTTGCGATTTACACTCGGGGCTAGCTTTGTCACGCTCGAAGAAAACATTTTCGAACATACCTTAGAAGAAGTTTATTCGCTAATTAAGGATTTGTACACACTCTCCCAAATGTTACGTCGCCATTACTTTTATGTTTTACATACACTTCATTTGCCTTCCAATTAATAACGTCATAGATGGACCACTTTGAGTACATTAGGGGAGTTTCCATGGAATCAATAGCTTGTCGAGATATGATTTTCAACTTTGCACAGTATCTTGTGTGGTTTTTTGGTTTTTTGTGTGGTGACATCATTGATGAGGAAGTTTTAAAGGGAGATCAAATTGGCTTTAAAATGCATGCTTTTAAACTTACTAAATAAGATTCGTGTATTGCTAAAAGGCGACCGGTGATGTAATGCAACCCAAGCTTAATAATAGAGTTTTAGCATGCCAACGTCTATATGCTTATCTTAACTTTAATGGCAGGAAGGGAAGAACCACACATGCGCACCCATTACGTTCAATTAGCTCAGTGGGTCGTTCAATGCGTGGCTCCTTCCAGCTCGCCATTAAAGTTAAGGTAAGCATAAAGACGTTGGTATGCTAAAATTGTCCATTGAGGAACATGCTAACTATGATGCAAAAGCTACTTAAGATGCAGTAACACGTGACTGCCAATTAATGTAGGCTGTTAACCTCTTCTGCATTTATAAATAAAACAATCTTGATCAATATTGGACCCTAAACACAAACGCTAACTTTACCTTGTAAAAAAATTCACGTATTCTAATCTTAAATTGTGTAGGTGTGATAGTGAAGATTTTCTCCTAATTTCTAATCACGGATTTCTGCGACAAATCCTCAGATTTGTGTACAGGAAAATGTTCTTGAGCTAAGCTCTCTTATTACTATTTACAAGGGCTAAATTTTCTAAATCACAATATTCAATGATTGTAAAAGGGGTTGTTTTACGACGACCCCATTGCCTTTCACAATTTCGTTCTGGTTTTAAATGACACCAATCACACTTAACATATTGGTAAACGCGTTCGAACCAAATGCATGTGGGCAAAGCAATTTTTTGTCAAATAAAGGATTTCGATTCGGTTTTTTCTTCTTCTGTAGAATCGTTTGCCAATAATACGTAGGTCATGAAACTAGGTAAAAAAACCTTTTACTAGGCAACTGCTTGAAATGCGGGTGTGGCAATGAAAAATACCTTTACCTAAGATACGGAAGTTGATTTTTATCTCTTAAAGTCATTTATAATGTATATACCATCAATGCAAAAAAATATCACATACTATTTACTGTCGGTCACTACACTGACACCACGCGGTTCTTCCATGTATTATTAAATTACAATTACACTTATTTAATATTTAAAAAGAAATGTTGCAAATCCAAATAGACATCAAAATAAGCTCGAGTTTGATAAATTTTGTATGCTTGACAAGTTTGTTAATTTGACTTAAAATTCATGTTGGAATCTCAAAATTCTACAATCAATTTGTGTAGTAGATGACGATTCATTCTACATGGGACTTCTAGTATTATATTAATGAGATAAAATGTATTATTGTTTGTTAACGGCGAAAGTAATCAATACCTGCTGGTATACAATATTGGGCTAACGTATACAATCTCAATTTTTACCAACGAAATGCCAACAAAATTTGTACCATTGTTAAACGATTTGCCGGAAGTACTGCTCAATGCTCTAAATAACTTTTATTTGGTTGTTAGCAATTCTGAAAGTTGTCAATATAAAACCAACAATGGACACTGTACCATTTGCCAACGTTGGCCCAATGGTGTATGTTCCTTGGGTTGCATACGTTATGTTTTATAGGGCAAAATATACCGGTATAGTCACTGAATTAAGCTTCCCCATAGTAGTTGGTTATATCCGACTTCCCATTTTGAAAATTGGCAGCAGTTAGCATCTCGGGGAATTTCTTCCTCCTTACGAGAATTTTAATATTCGCCTTCATTTTGATGTGATTTTTTCTTTATCTTTGCTTTTGTCTTTCAATTCTGCGGCATTCGCCCCTCAGATAATTACCCAGCTTTGACAAAAGGAGGTGTCTTCTCATCTTGGCTTTATATTTTTATTAGGCTTTTATTCGCCAGAACAGGGTGCTAACTACCCCAATAATCCGTGTGTGTTTATCCTTTGCAGTCGTAAAAACTGCATCACAACAGCGATAAAGCATGTTCGGCCTAAGAAATAATTAAAAGTGCAAAATTCCATACGAAACAATGTTCTGTAAATAAACGGATGCAAGTTCATATAAAAAGCACATAGGACCGCACTTAATAGAACGATTGTAATGCACTGTACATATGCTCGAACACGAGAAAAGTACTTCATTATTTGCATATACATGCTCGTGATGGCGGAGGGGGGAAATAAAAAAAATCACATTTTAAGTTTGCTTTTTATGGACCTATAAAACAAGCCCAGCCAATGCTAGCGTAATTAGTGTTGCTGCAGGCTCCGTTTTTATTATTTTCTAAGAAATTAGCTCCTTAAATAATAGATGGAGGGGTGAGTCCTTATGAGGGAAAAAGGGGATTAACGGTTTTCGTGCTAATGTATTTGTGTCGAACAACGGTAACGAGAGGGCTACGCTTTAATTACCCTGGTTATTGAAACCTTAAGCCGCTTAATTGTGTTAATTCCCGACATTTCTGGGGATTATGTCATTGTGCTTTGGCATGGGGAACGCGGCCGACTCGTGTAAAATAATACCGAGAGACTTAAAATTATGGGCGATGGCATTTAATTGGTGGCTCGCTTGGTAATTCGGTAATAAATAGACGAAACTTGGAAATATGGACCTCTTGTGTTTACAACGCTTACAGCCATAGCTGTCCGTGGCTTGCTGTTAGCTCCTAGTTTACAAGGCGATTATTTGAGCTTGACCAAAGTCATCGTTTGTTTTGGCGGATCTCGTGTGAAATAGATGCAGTTTTGATAGTAAGGGCTTTCTTCGAATTATTTACGAGCTAAATAGATTCACTTTGTTAACCACGGCTCGTATAGAAAAATATGAAAATTAAGTTGTAATACACGTAGTTGGTATTCCTATATATCCTTGTTCTGAACAGTTATAGAGGTAAATACTGTATGTTCAAGAAAACGTTTAAATGAAATACTGTATATTGCTTTCTATGTTGGGAAATAGAATTCGTAGAAATTCGCTCTTTTAGTTTCTCAAATGTACTTTGTATTAAATGATGATAAATGTTTCAAGAAATAAACATGTCTTTATTAGAGAGTTTGAGCCAGCCAACTTTAGCATACGACCATTATACTTCCTTAAAAGGAATTTTCGGGAAGGGAGGAGCATTGATTTGAACTACCAATGAACTAACTGAACGTTACGTAATGAGCATTATTTCAAACGATTTTATGCAAATTCGTTTTTAGTTCAAATCCCTTCCCGAAAATTATTTTTAAAGAAGTATGCTAAAGTTGGCCGGCTCAAACTCTCTATTGATATGCATTGAACTACCTTTAACCTTCATTAGACTTTATAGTCTATAGAGAAGGGAATAGATTCCAAACTTGCTACATTTCTAAAGTAATATCCAAGGCATGTGTCTGCCTTATTTCCCAATTTGTAGCCATGTGGCCTTCGGAGTCATTCTAACATTTTTTATTGTTAATTTTACATTATTTATATCCACTTAAGTTAAAGTTGTTCCACACGTTATTTACTGTTAACTTTCTTTTTAAGATCATAGCATTTTATAGGAAAACAAAAAATCATTTTAGTGGCATATACTAAAGGGTGAGTCGAAAAGTTTTTATGGATGTTTTTATGAAAAAAAATATTCATTCTATATTGATTTTCAGCCATTGTGCCCACAAACCAAACAAACTCAAAGTATGAGAATGCTCAGTACTTCTCGAACAAAACATGAATGAACAAATGGATATCTGCGATTCCATTACGTTTCCCTATAAATAAATAAAAATTATATTTTGTTTTTGCACCCCACTGTGTCAAGTGTAAAATTGATCACAGTGATAAACAAAACATTACTTGCAAATTTTAAACTTCTTGATTAGTACTTTCCGCAAGACTTGTATGTACGTGTGGTTTGCCTCAGTACAAGGGGCGTCATTTTTACTTAGTTTGACTAATCTATTGGGACGACTGCAAGATTGTATGCGCCACTACACACTACATTGATGAATGTTTTGGTGGTGAGTGTATTATGATTTATCCTAGTGCCCATTTTATAGATGGTAAGGTCATATTGTAATTTTAATAAAGGAACAAAAGGTTCTACACGGTATAATGGTGCTGATCTTTAATCAGCATTTAATTCAGAATTCCTTCTTGGAATTAAATCTTACAAGTTTTGAATAGTACCCAGTGTACTACAGTGTGTAAACAAATATTAATATAAGAGGAACATGCAGTGTTGCCAGCTAAAGTTCTTGCCAACAAAAACAATTACATTCCCAAATTTCTTATTGTTTACATTATTCTTAGCATCCTATCTTTTTTGACATGACAATTTCTTATATCGTATTTCAATATCTTATAACATAATTCGGATTGTATGAGGTTGACAGATTGAAAATGTCATCATTGATATTTTTAGATGGATTTCAATATCTCTATAAGCTAAGAGCAGTTAAGGTCAAATGCCAGACAAATGAGTTGATTTCAGAAGTGCATTTGCAACGTCCTGTTTAAGTGGACGTTGTTCGGTGCAATAGAAGAAGAGCATATCTAAAGAATTTAAAACCTGCTAAATTGGCCACCAGATGGCACCGTAAAACAACGCCTTCTCCACGTTTACCAATTCAATAAAAATCGAAATAACAGACCTTGTTTGGCGCGTTCACATTGTCTGCCCTCACAGTTGTGCAAGTCCGCAAGGGTCGTCCATTCATAGAGGGCCGAAGGTAGATCAAACCAGTGACGTCACCATTCGATCAGTCCATTGACTGGAAGCGTAGATGCCTTTCATGCATCCTGCAGCATCTGTCCACGAAAAGACCTTTAATCCACATATTTGCAGCATCTTTTCCCGATGCCGAACCGTATTAAAATTCCGAGAAGGTATGTCGGTGGCCAGAGTCACCAATAAGATCGCAAACAAAAAAAAATGAAAAACTCGGTCTTTCAGGATAGGAAAATGAATTTCTCTTCGCCTCTTTCAATCCCTAAGAAGCAATAATGGCCACCGGCGAAATATTGCCGCAAATACGGTGTTTGACGATGCAGAAATCACCGAGAATTCGGTTCTTAGAGACTCCGAGCACGACTCACGCCGCCATCTTATCGATTTTATCCCACCCCATTCCAGTTTTTAACCCCCCGCAATTTCATATTGTCCACATTTGTCTCGTCTGATGCTCTACGTTGCGCACCTGCGTGTTTCTAAAGGGTGATGGGAGGCCGGGGGCTATGCATAAACGACGTCATGATCTTTATACCCCCGCTTAAGAGTGGGGGTGTGATAATATACAATATTTTTAGCAATATCCTCCATCAACGGGACACCTACCACTCTTGAAATATCAACCAATATATATGATAAATATTGAAGCTTCTCGTTTTAAGGATCCTTGGAGACTTTGAGGCTGCACTTAAAGGGCAATTGTGCTATACGATATTCCATTTTAATATCAACTATAATAAAGTTCAACAGGGTATTGTTAAGGCCATGGTGTAGAAACCATAATTGGGAACTTTCATATTAAATTCTTTTTTACCGAAATAAGATCTTAGTAAACTTAAGTGTGGGATTTTAATTTTTGTTAATGTTTCTTATAAAGTATGACCGAAAATTGTACAGATTAGTCATTTTAGAGATTAAATTAATTTAAATTGTTAAAATAAAATTATTTTCTGCTTATTAACGAAGCTTTATTTGATGAAAAAATAAATAAAACATTATGTAAGTTTCATAAAAACGTAGTGTTTGTAAATGGTACTTATTATATAATAGAAATACATTTAAATTATTAAACAATATCACGGTATCAAATTTTTGAATTTCTAAACACTATATTTATACATTTAGAATTTTATTAGAAAATGTATAAATATCATGATAGGGCTACACGTTTACAGACAGCACATCAACACACATTAATCAGACATTATTTGTCTAAGTTGAGCTGTTTAAATACTTCTACTTATACTGAAATTCATACTCTTATTATGAAAAAATAGAAAGGGAATTTATGGACATCCCTTTTTCAGCAGGAGTTGCATTGCTTGTGGATATAATTCACACCAAATATCATCACGCCAATAATCGATGTATTTTCAGGGATCGTCGACTAGCTGCTGTCACATAACAATAGACACTGAATTTCTAGCCTGACTCGTTCCTGGATGTCGTTTATGAGCGACCCCGTTTTTCAGTCAATAAGGAGACAACTATACCGTGGCGTAGAGATGAAGACAATTGAGTGCAAACGGATATACGTCTTCTTAATAATAATCTTTGTTATGCGATTGGAAACTTTAATTTCCTGAATTTCTCATCCTAAGTCGAGTGTAAATCTGTCTATTATTTCGCTTCTCTCGTCGATATATCACGGTGCTGGGGATTTAATGCCTTACTTGGAATTGGGTTGGAATATAGATCCCTTCGCCAATATGCATTTAATCTTCTATTCTCTATTGGAAAAAATACCCGTTTCAAATATGCTTTTTCGGGATATCCTTTTCGGATCAAATCGTCTTTTCGCAACCCAATCGCCTTCTTGATCAAAATAGATCCATGTCAATAGCAATGATAAATTCCATTCTTCGTTTCCCATTGCTGGAAAAAATGCTGTTTCCAAGCAAGCGTAAACCTTGTTTTTTATTCATCTGTACATCTAAGAATTCTCATGTAGGATAGTCCATTATCCAATGTTATTAAAATTCTGAAATTGAAATTTGTTTACTGCTTAAGTTATACCACAAATGTAGCGCCGTGAAAATTAGCTACACATGATTATTCAGACAATAACAACACCAACAAAATCACTTGGTTCTTAAACTAAAATCCTCGTAAAGTAAGCAGTAATGGTGACTTGATTGGGAGAGAGTTTCTATCATTAGTTGTAGTCATTGAATGGATCCAAATTGGCTTTCAGCTAGGATCACATCCTCCTAGCTGAAAGCCAATTTGGATAAAATTCATGTAAATATCCATTGAGCTGCTAAATCGGTTATCAGCTAGGATGAAATCCATTCTGTGACTATTCAAACTTCTGCCTCACAAGTTTATTTTATCATAATATTAGCTGTGGTCATAAAATGCAGTTCATCCTAGCTGCATGAAATCAGATTGGTATAAAATTCATGTAAATGTGGATATGCGCATGAGCAACGAGCAACTAATGTTCATGACCTCGCCGAATGCGCATGCTCAACTACATGAATTTTATCCAAATCGGTTTTCAGTTATCGGAATTACAATATTGGTTTTCGATTAAAATAAGTTTCTTTAAAATAACATCACAACATTAGATGTGGATAGAATTCATGTAAATTTACATATGCAATGAGCAGCTAATGTTCATGACCTTGCCGAATGCACATGCGCAACTGCATGGATTTTATCCAAATCGGTTTTCAGCTATCGGAATTCACACCACACAATTTTTATTTAAATTTTCTGTAACATAACAGCATAACAGCATAACAACATAACATGGCAACGTAATGCATTTCCATCTAGCGGAAAGTTAAAAACTCGCCGAATTCGAATGCGCTTGCGCGTTTGCATGAATTTTATCCAAATCGTTGTTCGGCGGTAAGATGAAATCCATTCCGTGACTACAGCTAAACAGCCTTATAGGTTGGTTTAAGATTTTTTTCTGGTTTTCAAAGGATTCCATTATCGGAATTCACACCACACAGATTTTTTTGGGAATATTTTTTTTTCTTTAGCATATATTTCCGTTCGATGCGCAATAACGCCGAATGTAAGCCAGGGAGCGAAAATTTGGCGATTATTCGAGATTTGCAAGTTTCTATCGTTTTTCGTTTCCGCCGCTGGCGTGTTTTTCTTATCATTTTTTGGAGGGAGTCTTCGTTTTGAATAGACCCACTCCTTGTATTTCATCTCCTCTTGAATTTTATTCCTCATAAAAGAATATATCTCCATTGAATGCTGCCCATTGGGAAAGGGGTTACATCTCCTGTTTTGCATTTAGAAAACGTACGGCATGTTGAAAATACACAAGAGTGGACCGAAATTCGTATGGCCAATATGCCCAAATTTAAAGATGCGTTTAAAAAGGTCTTTTCAGCGTTTTAATATTGCAGTGGTGTGCGTTGCATATATCTAATGGAAAATAAAGACATTTTGACCTGCTCAACATCCGTAATCGGTTTGCATTATTTTCCACAAACTTTTTCAATGACATGCAGTGTCGAAATATGGCACGTGGGCTAGTCTTTTCACAGTATTCTGCTAGTGCAAGACCTCCAAATCTTCGAACAGAAGCTTTTGATTGGCTGGAAAAAGTTCCTTTTCAGTGTCATTTTCACTTATGCAGGGACATCACAAGTGTTTACTTTTAAAACCAGGCGTTTCTTACTTTGGCATACCGGGCATAGTTTCATCTCTGTAATATTAACATTTGGTATACTAATCATAAATAGAAGGCTTAAAGGTGTATGCTCTAAATAGTCTCATAAAATATGTTATAAGTCTTGTTCCTAATATATACATATTGTCTGAACTTTTAAATGTTTCCCGAACACGATAGAAAGTTTGGTTGGGAGTTAAAAAAATTAGCATGATGAGGTCGTAAGCACACACAAAAATCATTATCAGCTTTCTTTTTTTGTTGTAAAAACTCCCAAATTGTGTCTTGCCTAGCAATGTTTGATTTTAGTCATAAACATTAGGATATGAAATGGTGTTGAGCAAAACGAGGGTGTTAATCCCCTGTTTTTTTCCATCTGCTTACTTTGTTTGCAATGTGACTAATACTGTCGAGTTTTATCTGAGTGACAGGATCTGTCTTTGTCGATAATATATCCCATCAGTTCCGTTGTGATTTCGAGGGACATGTCATTTTGGATCTTTATTTTTTTTTTTTTTTTTTTGTGAAGCACCTTTTCTTGGCAAATCCTAATTTACAAGTCAAACATGTCCCAGCCCTGCTGTTTGTCTTTTCCATTTCATTGAGGCAAAGTGGCAACCGTATCGTTTGTCAGGGGGGATGTCTGCCAGATTTTTAGATATTGTCCTTCATCGCAGACAAGATGGAACTTAGTCAACACGATGCGGTTGGAACGAATGGACCCTTGGGGAAAACTTTCAACTTTGGGGAAAAAAATGAATTGTCTCGGGGATGTTTCAACAACTTTTGTCTGATGGATATATGGAAGTGTATGTTTTGGTGGGTTTTTTCCGTCTTGTTTGGCAAAAAAAAAAAAGAAGCTTGTTTTGGAATTTTGTTTGTCTGTAGACACTAGATTTTGACTACAAATAGACTTTATCGAAACTTTAGATTGAGAGGGAAATAGTTGTCTCCTTCACACGAGAGACTAGTAGCTCCAACCGGAAATGATTATTTCGGCGGATGTGAATATGCGCACGCGCGCGGAATCAGCAAAATCCGCATTTCCGGCTGAATCTACTAGCTTCTCGCGTTAACGATAGTTATTGTCTTAATGTCAGCGAAGATTCACAACGTATTGTTTTAGCCAAATTGTTTGCATTGGTTATTGGAAAGGAAATAGTATTTTTGCGATAGTATTATAACAAGAGCATTTGTACCCGCTTTTAAGTTGATTTATAAATTAACTAATCAAACACTTTTACAATGAATCAAATATTTGTTTAATACATGAAAAGAATTTCATCAATAATTAGGGCCTGTGCAAATAAAGAAGTTTACTAAAAATTAATTATGTTAACAAAGTAACTTTCACATGCTGCATACATTGAGCAAAACAAATTTCAGAAATTTAGATAATAAATTTCTGAAAAGCCTTAAATAAATTACAGTTTGACTATGCTGGTGGCGTACAGTGGTTAGACAAAATACCATGAATGCTTATTACAGATCGAGATTTATTTAATATTATGCTTTGGACCACATTTATACCTGAATTAGAATTTCGAAAGTTTTGAACAGTCTCTGGAGAACTGTATACCTTTCCCCCTAGTCTCTCATTTTTCAATCATTTCACAATTATGCACTGACACAAGCTTTAGTAAACAAATTCAAGAAGAAAATTCAGCGTTGCCAACTAGTTTTTTATAATATAGTCAGCAAAAAAACACATTCCATCCCTTAATTTCGTAACCTTCACCATATTTGCCTATATTCTAGAACTCTTAGTAGGTTGTCCTACTTGACGTCATTCGTTTTTAGGCATCTCCAAAGTTGGGCATTCTATAGAAACATTGGTGTAATGCATGATTGCTTCCTGATGGGGATCAGCTGTTGCTACTTGAGCGTTCCCCACTTCATATCGGAAGGGCGGGAGGAAGCAAAGGGATATAATTTGGCATAATTTCCTATTTCATCTGCAAATGTTTTCGCAGACGATCCGGGCTGTGCCATCGCCACTTGTCGACATTAATTTGTCGCGGAATTAGCGAAAAAGGGACCGGGTGTATAAATTCGATGAAGAAATCTAAGGAAAATCCTCCAGGAGGAGTATCTTTTGCAGGCCTAATTTCCTTCATAGAAATTTTCAGCAGCTGTTTCAAGGGCCTCTTCTCTGATTTGCACACTAATACGCCTCCAATCTGTTACGCTTGAATTAGCTTCGCCGAGGGAAAATCCTCGATTAGGTAGAGGCCCGTGTGGTAATAAAATATTTTAACGCACTCCTTGATTTATATTTTTAACACCGTTTTTCTGTTTTAATTTGCTCTGCTATGTCGGTCTTGCTAATCCGGGCAAAAATCAATTGAGTGGTCGTTTCGTGGCTCCAAAATACGTGTAAGTCTTCTTACATTGTCCATTCTCCCTCTTCGACATTGTTTTTTTCTTCTTCTACTTTATCTAAGCTGCTGTAAAATGCCAAAAATTGTGCAATAAATATAGCAGATCTAACTTTGAACACACCACTTGTGTGCTTGAAACGATGGGCGATGTTATGCGGTTGTTAGGCGAACTGGATATAATAAATATCCACATGCTAAATATCAGCATCTTCTGTGTAGTTGAGGCACTCAAAATTTAATCAAACAAAACTGCATCAAATCAATATTTTGGAAATTGAAGCAGTTTTAAAATTTGTGTTATACTGGAATACAAAAATTTTGAAATTGTGCTAAATGTTCATAGACAAGATTCCTCCAGAAATGAAATTGTACGAGTTGGCAAAAAAATTCTCTTTTGACTTAAGTTTTTGTGATATAAAATGGAAATTCCACATTTTTATAAATGCAGGACTGACCATTCCAGTGTGCCATTCCTTGACTTATGGGATTAAATTTAAGCTACATACGTGAAAGCAAATCTAATATGTATTTGTAGAATTAAAATTGTATTTCAAATAAATCATTTTTCACTGACTATCCTAGATATTCCAGGTTTGCCATATTTATCTAATTTCTGTAATGTCCAAATATGAACACTTCCCACAACGCTATTTCAATATATTCATCACGTTTAAACATAATGTGTGTCCAAGCTTTCTTCCATATAGAGACAATGACATACAAGATAACCATTTAGACTATTTTGTTATTGATTTGAGCTTTCAATTTGTGGTACCAAATGCGCAACACGTCTTTAAAGGATCTTGCCCTCTTTAGCCCAACATTTTTTTTTATTGCCGTTTTGGAGAAAATAAACCGTGTTCAGATAAAAGCCGTTCAATTAACCCGTTCCACCCTTCGTTATTCATTTAAGTTCAGAGACCAACTTCTGTACTCGAGTGGAAAATATACCACCTGTTGTTTTATTTATTTATTTCTGTTTTGCGAATAAATATTTCAGTCGCTTTGAGCTGCGAAGGAAGATAATCCTTTCCTCGCATTCAACTAACTTTTGTCATGCCGTGGCAGCATTTACAATGGATGTGGGCGCCGTTAGGCTGTATGCCGTATAAATAATGACTTAGCACAGGACAAATCTTTGTCCCTTGGGCTTACTTAAGGAGCATGCGCAAACTGTATAGACTTTGATTTTTTAAGGTTCATTTTTTTTTTTTTTTTTTCTACCATGCTTACATGCTTTTTTTGCTTTTGGTTTAGTTTACTGCGAAGGTGGGTTACGTTTATGAACTGTTGTATTTCCCAAGATGGCCGCTTTTGGAGCATTTGGATGACGCCATCTTGAACAAAGCAATGATCGATATTTTTTACTTGTAAATATGCAACAGTACGTTCTATTTCGAGAAAACGGGGCAAATATCAATACGGGAATCAGTACTGAACTGCACTTCCTAAAAACTCACTGACTTGCGTTAAAGATTAGTATCTCACACCAATGTATGACCCACCAAGGGCATGCCAATACCATATATGCGGTGAAACGTTACTACATACATGTCGACAATTGAAGTTCTGTGTGGCGCATAAAATGCATTTCCATTATGGATCATCGATGGTTACCTAACTAGCATTGGCTAAATGTGGTCCATGCATTGCTATATCATCACCGGCCAAATAGGACTGTATAACCCATACATGTCCATATGTAACTTTTTCAAACAGGTAGCTAAAGGTTTATTGGAGGATTGTTAACGTTCATGTATATATACATAGGAGCTAAGCAGTATATGGCAAGAGATGAAGTAAAACGAAACACCCTGTAGATAGATCGCTTTGGGAAAACATGGCACATGTGGTGAGAATCTCTCGTTTCTGGCGCTTTTGTTGGCGCTAAACGTCTTTTCTGTGGCGCTCGATGCGCTTGTATATTATCCAGTTCACTGTGTATACATTAAAGCCCGGGCACGCGGCGGCTTCTATATATTATTAGACTGTTATCATAATGAGTCATTACCGGCATTGCCTCTGTCTCATTATGACCAGATGGCGAGGCTGGCACTGGGTGTGCTTTGATTACATACCGTTACATCGGCCTTGCACACGCTCTTGTAATTGAAATCTAACTCCTCGTGCCTAGGAATGTCGCCATGGAAGTGTCTTTTTTTTATTACGTGCGTATACTCATCGGAGAAAACGTCTTTTTCTCCCTATGTCGTCTTCCAATACGACCCAGTTTAAAATGCCGTTACTGCTTCTTATTTCACCATCTAGACTAAAAACCGAAATGAATCCTCTAATGAAAACGCACACAAATTCGTGACATGAATTCGCTCTGGAGCCAAAATGGTGGACGTTGAATTTCACCAAAGCGAGATTGTAATTGAAGTGCGGCGTGGGAATTGCGCTGTAAAAATTATGCTAATCTCGTGTAAATAGATCTTCCGAAAAACTCCCATCTTCTGGAAGCATCACGGTGGCTTAATTTGCACTTTGGTTTGAATTTTTGCTATATTGGGTTAACCATTTCAAAATGGCAGCGCCATCTATGATGCATCCTGAGCAGCTTACTTGAAATTGTGTGATAGTTCGATGTTGCAGCACTGTAAGATTATGCCTTGTATTGAAAAATGATATAGGGTCATATATGTACATATACGTGTGTTTAAAATATGTATGGCCTTACAGTATATGGAGTTTTATGCTTATTTATGGAAGAAAACATTGACTTGGAACTTAACGCTAACCTGCGGTTTATTGGATACAAAAATTATTAGTGCACATACATGTGTATGGACATAACAGAAAGTGAACACATACATACTATGTAGCTACAGAGTAAATTATAGACATACATTCTCATATATGATTGATATGGACAAGTATGCCATATTTGGGCATATATACTATGTCCATTTACTGATTTGTCTATATATCTCAATATATTGCATATCTTATATATGCCTATATAATGTTCACATCAAAATTTACTGTATGTTCGGATATGTGGTCATAAATGGACATTCTGACAACCTGGACAACCATGGCATACATGCATATGTCAAATGTGTGCAATATTCAGTTGAAAAAATGTGGGTGCATCTAATATTTAAATGTAAATTATGTTGACTAAGCGAACTATTTCTTTGATGGATTGATAACTGGAAGAAAGAAATAAGCATAGTACAAGCTTCATGCATTTTTCCAGCGATTAGATTATCAAATAGTTTAAGATCTTGCCGAATCGGCATTTGGCAGCTGATGTAAAAGTGACGTTGACTTAATTTCGCTCATGCTTACATTACAAGCTTTAGTTGAATGCCTGTCAAAATACGCAACAAAAAAAAATCAAACAAAAATAAAAATTGTGTAGTGATAAGTTTGTTGATAAGCTCAATACGCAAAAGCCTTCTTTCATACACGTCCCTACCAAAATTTCTGCTGTTATTTTTGTAATTAAATGCCAAGACGTTAGGTGTTGACAGTGAAATATTTGTCTGGAATAAATAAATTTGCAACGCTGCAACCAGTGTTAAAGATTGCTCGGGAAAAAAATATATATATTTACCAGCCGTATTATTGTTTCCACGCTTCGGTTTTCCAGACGTATATTTCTTGATGTTATTACTATTGTTGGAGGTTGAAATTTTTGAAGTTTCTTCACATGTTTATTTTCGAAAAGCATGTTCGTACAATAAATTGACATCTTTCCGCGCTGACAAAGAAATCTACAATTCAGCAGCTTTCAGCGAAATCATGCTAATTTTGAACATTTTTCAGGATAACTAATACTACAACTTGTATAGGAGCAAAAAAGATAACTACACTCCAAACCAAAATTTCAAAAGTAGAACACATAAAGAACATTAGGTACCTTAGGTTTGCACATGGAATGACTTAAGGCCGTGCTTTTCAATCAGTGTGCCATGCCATGACGCTAGTGTTACATGAAAGATTTACAGATGTGCCACAGACATTTATACAAAACATTATAAATATTCGCCATAGAACAGTTTATTTAATTCAAAATAATGTTTTTTTGCTATTTCATTGAGAATATGGATGATGTGCCGAGGCAATTTTGGCCCCTACAGTGTGCCGCTAGATTTTGTACCGTAAGTTTAAATTTTTGACAAACACTGGCCTGAGGTGTTCTACAATTGGGAAAGATATGCAATAGCATATTTGCAATTCAAATTTTAATCATATTTTTGCTTGATCTAAGATTACAACATGATACGAAATTATATTAATTTAAGTGTAAATGCCACAGTTTCATGCCTTACTGAGTGGATTAGTGGCACACAATGTACAAGGTATACGTATACCTGTACAAAGTTTCAGCTATCTACATCTATATACCTATCAATTGATAGACAAATGAATTGCAAAACCAAATTCTGTGTTCTGGCAGTGTAGTATAGTTTTCGCAATTTTTCACTTCTCGTATATTCTGCCTTTTTAAGATTTGACTAAAAATGTTTGATTTTTATCTACTGCTTGTGAAAATTGGACTTGCAGTGTGCCAGATTGACATTAAGTAAAATGTAAAAAAAATTGATTGCACAAACCCTCACCACGATGAGAATTGGGTAGCAGATTTTGCTAGTCATTATTTTATGCCCTCAATTATTTTCGATTTCACTCTCACTTCCAGCTTGGGGTGGGTGAAAGGACGACACCAAACCCCACCCCTTCTCATGTTTGATGAATGTCAAAGCTCGTTGCGAACTCGCAATTACCAAAAAAAAAAGCTTGAATCTTCGCGAAATTGCCTACCGTGTTTTGGCGTCGCATGAATTGTTGTAAAATTGGCGTCACAAATTTCCTAACCCACAATGCGCTATGTATAGACGCTAATGGCGTTGCTCATATGCCTCCAAATAAAATATAATATATGCGAGTCAATCAAACGAGCGTAATTGAAATTCCATTAAAATTCCAAATGAGACGTTGCCGCAGATGTTGGGCAGACGAGAAACATTTTTTTTTCTAAAAAAAATCGAAACGCACGTTTTCTGTGCTATAGTGCTTCTCTATCCTATTGATTTTCGTGATAAACGGGAGATTACGGACGAACATGGAGTTTGCTTTTCTGGTGTGGAAATACAGGATGATCGAAAACAAATGCAGATGCTCTTTGAATTATTTCTTCCAACCGAAGACGTTTAAGGTTGGTATGTACATATGAGTTTTGAAGTAGTCACCCAATAGTAAGGAAACCTAATAAGGAACACTGCCTTTTATAGCGGTATGATGAATCTGAAACCGAATCTGAGTCTGCAGTTTATTGCAGTTTTCTCTGTTGAACCGGAATGTAACATCGATGACACTAGGGGTTTTCCCAAATTGTCAACTAAGGAGCCATTCAAAAAGGACGTCCCCGAAATTTCTTTAAATATTGAACCCTCTTTTCCCTGTCCACACGACCCAGATCCTACTCTCTCCCTTCTCCTCGTGGACGTCCTTATTATAATTTTTTTTTAAAAGTAGGGTGCCCAGAAAATGTGTGGGAGCATACAAAGACCCATCCTAAAAATTTCCAAGCACCCATCTCGCTGCCAATTCCACGACATTTTTCCAGATTTTTCGGATTAACGAACATTTCCTGACCTCGAAGAGAAATTCCAGCACAAAATTGGTATTTAATACAAATTTAAGCATAATACCCGACTTTCCCGATGTTTTAAAAATTAAAGTACATTTGGGACTTTGGGACACCTTTTTGAATGGCCCCTAACGTAAATTGACATTTTGAAATAGTCACTCACGTTTAAGGAATCACAGATCTTGTCTATATGTAGCGGCGGTTTATTATAATTTTCTCAGTTTATCCGAATGCAACATAGACGGCGTTTCGATTTTCACCAAATTGTCAAATAGCGCAAAATGGCATATTGAAATAGTAACCCATATTTAAGGGGTTCACAAATCTTGTCTATGTAGCTGCAGTTTATTACACTTTTCTCAAAATTGTATGTTTAACCGAATGCAATATAGATGGCGTTAGGGTGTTGACAAATTACCAAATAATGCAAATTGACTTCCGTTTGAGATACATTCAATTATGTGTACTGTAGTACGTGTTTTTGTTTTATATTCTCTGTAGTATAAAAAAAAGTATTGTATAGTAATTTTTATTTCAATGCTGCTGAAATGTATTCAATATTTGCAATAAGGTCATTTTACTTCTTTTTATTGTATTGTTATTGATCTGTTATATGAAATTTATTTTAGAGAATTCTAGAAAACAGATTGAATTATGGCATATTTGAAATTTAGCCATTTGAAATACAATATTCTTTAGTCATTACTGCAATAAAACTTGCTAGGAAAGTTGTTGGGCCATAACTGTATTTATGGCAGGACCATATAGTGTCTTAAAGCTGGCTTGAAAACAACGATTTCTGAAATCCTATCAATTTTATAACCAGTGCATACTGAACAATTTGCAGTGAACCGACTGTCGATGAAGAATGAAAGTCTGGAAGATATTAAATTATTTTAATAATTCAATTGTCTGCAACTGTCAGACAGTAAATCGCATAATGCGTAAAGGGCATAGACATTAGCAACAGCCTTGAGAATCTGAAAGGTCAGGGAATGAGCTTAAATTTTTATAACCTCGGAAAAGTCTGGAATTATGCTTGAAATTCGTGTTAAACACCAGTTTATGTTTTAATTTTCTTCCCATGTCCTTGAAAATGAAGGGGTGAACCTTGAAATCCTTTAAGTATCTTTGAAAGGATTAAATGAGCAACTGAGTAGCAATCACGCATAGCCTGCGTGTATTAAGTGATTGCTTACAAATGGGGCCAGCACGAGGTTTTGCAATGGGCATTAAAGTTGTGACTCGAAACAAAACTGTCGGAGGCCCCTTATAGAGATGAAGGTTAAAGGTCTGATGTACGGAACTACTCTATACCTACTTTCTAAATGTACCCACAATTTCCGTTAATCAGAAAAATCTTTTATAAATAAACAAAAAAGTTTTTTTTATATATGTATATTTTCTAAAAATCTCAGATTGTTTGACAGTTTTACCGTAATTGGTAGTGAACGAAGTATTTGGAAATTAAAAGGTTTAAGGTGTAATCCTTTAAATATGCTTGAACTATTTTTAAAATAAATTGAATGAGTTTCTGATTAGCATTCGTGCATAGCTCGCTTGTAGTCAGTGATTGCCTACAAACAGGGGCAGCACAAAGTTTTGCATTGTGACACAAAATAAAAATGTTGGAGGCCCTATATAAAGATGAAGACCTACTGTACGTAACTACTCCATACCTACGATCCTGAATCTACATAAAACCGTAATCGCTTAAAGGATTGCTAAAGATTTATGAACACAAAAGACCCATCAGAATTTTATTTTCTTTTGCTTGCATTGACTTTTGGATTGATTCAAGGTAATTTCCCCTTGTATTTCTAGACAATCCTTAGGTTGCCAGCGCCATCTAACGGCCATGTAGAAAGCTTCGTTAAACGTTGGCATTGCCTAAGGGCAGCACGTGGTGTAGAGGAGGGCCGGAAAGAGACGATCAATATTTGCTCGTTTGTTTTACATAGAGCCGAGGGAGTAAAACTTAATTGAGAAAAGGGGTAACATTTATCTCTTCACTCCCGCAAACTCGTCGCCAAAGCCTACTTTACGCGATAAATATTGCAGTATAGCGCGCAATACATAAGAGGAATGGGGAGTATTCGATATACTGAGCATTGGCGCTTCGAAAACACGCAAGCGATATATACAGTAGCAGTTGGAATCTAAAAAAGCCACGTTCCCAATCGTCTTTAGCTGTGTACAACTTGCGAATGCCATAAATTGCGTATCGTCTCAAATTGCGGTCATTTGGGGAGATTGCAAATGACTAGCAGGTGGTCTTCATTGATTCGTCGACTATAACTAAAATGTTTTACAGCTCCCCGAATACTATGTCGCGAAAGCATTTATAAGAAATTTGAATATGTAGATTAATGCTGTATCCAGTAGGGGGTTTTATTAACACGATCTCGTATAGGGAATTGGGGATCCATAAAATAAAGGAAGTTTGGAGACTTTGGAGTGTTTCTTAACCGTAAGATTACCTAGGGTACATTCGCTGTAGGAGGAAGAATTTTGGTATTTTAGGAGCATAATTTCTACTGACAGCTACAGTTTGAAAATTACAAATTATAATCAAGGAAAATTCAAATATAGCTTTTATTAACATTTTGGTTTATTCTGGTATAATGAACATCTTGATGACGTTTGAGTATGGAATTTCCAACATGGCTTCGCCTTTTAACTCCAAAAGCGGACATTTTTACCCGGGTAGCATTTCTTTCATAATTGCTTTTATATGTTTAATATGACTTTACAATATCTTAGGTGGAAAAAGTATATGTGTCACATTTATGGGTACGTGTACATGTTTATTCGTATCATATATGGACAGATCTGAAATTGGACATTTGAGCATACTGTAGATGCCCATGTATTACAATTTCTTCCATAAGTGATCACAAAATGCATATATATATATACAATTTTTCCGGACTTAGCTTCCGGATAATTGCTAACTGGATATTTTGTCAAAAGGGTGCCTGAAAAGTGCATGGAGTGGACGTTTAGACAATAGGTAATATGGCTTACATCCAATCTACCAATTGGCATATGGTCTAATGACCATTTCTCCAAATATCCACCTGCCCTTATGACCTTTTGTCTAAACGTTCTCTTTTCCAAACTCACTGTTGACCAATATGCACGCTTGATCTTATGACTCTGACCTAATATCAATTTGTTTCCGTACTTTGATTTTTTGGCCAGGATTCATACAATATATCTAAACATATGCTTGCCAGATTTGTAATATTAATTTATACAAAAGTGGATTTTTAAGTTACAATCCATTCAGAAAGTCAAAAGTATAATGAACATGGAATAGTGAGTGGAATTAGTTCACAATACTGTAAGTAATACGTCTACACTTTTTACCATAATTTTAACACTCAATATCCTCTCTTGTCGACCCCTGGCGGTGGACTTCCTTCGGCACTCGAAACTAAACCGCCTTTGTTGTTAGTAACCTGCGTAGCAATTTAAGTCACTAAACCTGCGCTTAATGTAGCGTGAACATGCATTTCCACTGTGAATACAATGCAATCTCGTTGTATTAAACGCATTAGGGCATATTCTTAAAGCACATTTACGGTGGATATGTTTTTCTATTTTTTTTTTTTTGTGGAGGGAACAATTCGGATTATTTCGTTATCTGTTGTGGGTAATTTTCGTAACGGGCACTTTGAAATCTTATATATTAATAGAAATTTCCTGACGCAGAAAACATCTGGGTGATGCGAACAAAAACGCGACGAATGTGAAACGTGCGCCTATCTATAATTGGCATATATCGGTCTCTCCCCATATCCCAAATTATTCGTGTATTTAAAATGCACTTGCACGAACTGATACGTTTCATGCTTATTTGCCATCCAAATGCGTGTAAGAGCCCGGAATAAGATTTCCAATACAAGTTTTCAGTTTATTTTTTTCATTCAATTATCCTGTCTGCCACTAAAGTATATCTATCAAGATATTAAATGACAATATACTATGTGCGCTTCTTTATCTAAGTACACACACAAAAAATTGGTCGAAGCTCGAGTTTTTAAGTTCTGCATATTTCTGGGTAATCATTTATTTATAATGGGAAACGTTTTTTTTTTATAAAGACTCAATTATATCTTTTCTTGAAATAAGATATTGAGTGAATGGCATTTGCCAACATTGAATAAAGGAATGGCATTTTTTTATGGCTTAGAGACTATTAGTTCAGCATTTTGATTGAAATTCACTAAACGAGCATACCACAATAATTCATATATGTACATCAAAATGACAACTGCATATGGTTCACGTGTAGGCCATTAGGTGGCGCGCTGTCACTAACAGAATGTCGCATACATACTGTAGTTATGCAAATTGACGCAGTTTAATAGAGGGGGAATATCTCTCTTATTTTTTTTATGGATTTATGTATGGAAACGTAGATATTGATAATTTTAAAACGGTGGTAACTTCAAATAAATTAAACTGTGAGTCTACAACAGCGTGAAATGGATTAGTGGTTAAAATACTGTTAAAGAATTTTCAGAAATTCTGTTCATGAAAATGTTTCCTAGAACAATTATACAATTGTTTTATATCAGAAAAAGATTACAATAAAAAATCCTGTTGTGCAGATATAAAATGTTTCAATGCTAAATTACGGGTCTAATAATGTGAGTGTAAAAATATATGATACATTTATGGATGTATATACGGTATGTGAAGTGTCCTAAATGGACATATCAGAAATTGGATACATATAGACATACGTGTATATACATTATATTATCTAGTAAATGATCATGCTGTATATGAGTATATGTCCATATACACAAGTAAATATTTATCAGATATGCATGTGTATGTGCACTTATGACCCGGGTGGAAAAATTGTATAAAACACCATATATGGTCATAAATTCAATAAGTCTTATATGGGACCTAAAACCCTGAATATACTGAATATGCTATGTTACGGTTATATGCATAATATTATATTTGATAATATATGAGACATAATGTTGTCTTCATGGATGATTTTACACTGGATAAAAAAACATTGTATTATCAATATAATTTTAGAATTTAAAAATTAATATAAAGATTGCAGTAAAATAATAATGTAGGCTTTATTTTCTTCATGTTCTATTTGCAAAATTGAAAGACTGTTTCTTAAGAAGGATTTCAGTTCGACGACAAAAGCTTATATAAAAACCTTCTTCAAAGCAATCCTATCAATTTTGAATCCAAATAAGCAGTGGTTGTGCTTTCGGTATTCTCTGTATTAAATATTGCATCGAAAGTGCATATTGCAGAAATGCATTTGTTTTGGTTTTTCGTCCCTCTGCCAATCCGTCAAAAACGCATTATACTATTCGGGCATATTTATTGATCATTAATATTACTTTTAGGACGTTTTCTGACAGCTCCGCATCCATTAAATGCCGATTTTATGCTGCTGCACATCTCTTCGGGTAAATCTTTCTTGAGGATCCAAAGAGAGAAAATTGATCGCAGATTTTTGTGGCTAATCAATAACTTTGTGCAATAGTTTGCGAAGCTTGTTGGTCTGTGACAAGCTCGTACATCACATGTTTGACGACTGTCTACTAAATATATAAACTATTTGTAACAATTAAGATTTGCAGTGTATATCTGCTTCTTTATAGTCAGACTTTTTCTATTTTATTTCACTGGAAATTTTATATAAGTCGAATATAATGTGTATGTCCAATTTCTAATATACCCATATGTGTGACATGATCTCTCCATCCGGGTGTTTCCGGTCTGTTTGTAGACTTATTTTTAGATTTATTCTTTATCCCTTTTTAACTTAAAATTAATAAATATCATAGCTAAGATGTTTAAATAAAATTCAAATGTAAATATTTAATGCCTTAGATTTGTATTTGCATATTTCACAGTATATACTATTTTTAATTTATTTATAGACACTGGTTTTTTATTGCATTTGAATATATGAAAATGTTTGCATTGAAAAAGTCTGGCAAATTAATGTCAACATACACTATATGTTGATACAAGTATAGAGATGTCGAAGAAAATATACGTACATTTATATAAAGTAGTTTCTCATTAAATATTTTTTCCAAATATTCATGGAATTATGTTTTGCTTAATATACAGAGTTGCAAATGTCACTTATGTCGTCACTTTTCTGAGATCTTGATCCCATGGGAAATACTTGACAAATTTCTCAAACTTTCATATTAGTCTTATACTCCGTTGAAAAAGTTTTCATTTACCATAATCAAGTCCATTTGAATTTGATTAAGTGTATTAAATTGTATTAGGATTTTCTTCGCTGTTGGATATGTAGGGAACAATTCCGTGGATATAAATTGCACCAAAGCTGACAGCGGAAATGATATATTTCTGTAAAACATTAATTTTACGCTAGCCTCTAATTTGTGTCAATTTCAGCGGGTAATTATATCAAGCATTAGACAAGTAATGCACTTAAATTAATTACAAGCCTAGTAGGGTATATGTGGGTCATCTGTCCGGATATGAAATGGTGAATTATGAACATTTCACAGACCCCTGTTGTTTCCACGCACGCAGGTCATTATATTTAGTGTAAATAATTATAAGCTCATTTAAAAAAATGGAAATAGCATAATTGACTTGCACAAATAAACGAAAAATAAACATTCAAACTAACGTATACTTTTCAAACTTGATTGTTGCATTCAGATACGTCAAAGTATAAGTTAAAGTATGTGGCTTGGGTATAATAGAGAGTATGAGCCAGCCAACGCCTTAACGTTAACTTTAACGTTAACGGTGGGAAGGGAGGAGCCACGGACTTAACTACCCAATGAATTAACTGAACGTCACGCGCACTCATGACGTTCATTTAGTTCATTGGGTAGTTAAGTCCGTGGTTCCTCACTTCCCGCCGTTAACGTTAAAGTTGACGTTGAAGCGTCGGCTGGCTCAAACTCTCTATGGAATATCGTAGAACTTCCATCCTTAAATCTATTACAATCCTACAGAAATTTCGAACTTTTTTAAAAATACTCAAAATTTAAGAAAGTTCCATCGAAACAATGTTTCAAGAAATTTCCACGGCATAGAATGGTTAGTCATTTGAACATTTTAAATGCTGTTCATTTCAATGCAAATGTCCGGAGGAAAAACGTGTGTAATTATACATTGAAAAAAAACCATTTATCACGTTTATTACATATTCATGTTATCGAAATTAGGGTTATTTTCTAAATGGTAGCTTAATGTCAGCACGAACAAGTATTTTACTAGCAGTAAATGGTAACGTTCGACTTTGATGGCAGGCGATTTATGATGACAAAGTCCGAAGCCCTGGCAAATGATAAAGCCACATTGTTGCCTTGGAGCAACCGGAAATAGGGAAATGATGTCGTGACGGGCCATTAAGTTGGAAGGCAATTAGGTTGAATCCATTGTCTCCTCTAAATCCTGTTTACTCGCTATTCATTTGTGTTTGACACATGCTACGTTAGTCGGATGGCTGAAGTGGGGATTCATTTACGCACTTTTGAAAGCAACGAGAGGCTTTATGACCCGAGGGTGGGAAGGGGGAATTCTGGGCCTGATGAGATCCATGATGAGGGCTAATTCCGATTTTGGTCTCGCCGATGGCAAAAATTGCCTCAATCCTGAAACTAGGGCCCTTCTCTTGCAGTGAAATAAACGAATGTGTAAATTGTATGTTATTGTTTCAAAATGATGCATTTGGCCTTTGCCTTAAGTGGGGAAACTTTTAATTATGTTTGGATGAGGGGAATGTTGGCAATCACCCTTTGCTTTGGAGCTTGCAATGTTTGCCCGCCGTCAGGGGCAGCATACTAATGGTTATGAGGTGACATACTCATACAAGTCAGAAAATCTTAGAAATTTAAGGGAAAATACTGTTTTAGGAATTTTTTCTTTTCTTTGATCCGTAAATGAAAAATTAACCATATCTAAGGGAAAAACATTTCTTATATCTTACCCTCTGTAGTGAAATGTTGAGTTTATGGTTTGAGAAAATTTTAGATGATTTCTCCTACCATATTTTGCAGTACTATGCACTGATACTATGCACTGACTATGCAGTGATACCTCGGTTCACGAACATAATCCGTTCCTTGACCCTGTTCGTGAATCTAAAAGTTCGTGATCCGAATCAATTGCAAATTATGTAAATCCAAATTATCCACACTTTTGTTGGGACTTCACCCACGCGAGCTGGACGAACTAGGTTGCTGTTGGGGACGTGGTTGTGCGCAGGGTTTTGTGCGCCGCGAGTCACGTGCGCTCTTTGCGCTCCGTACGTACGTGTTCGTAAACCGAAGCATCGCTCGTGAAGCGAAGCCAAATTTTTTCGCAAATGGTGTTCGTAGACAGAGACGTTCATGGTCCGAGGTATCACTGTATTCGTACTTACTTCAAACACTAAATTTGAACATTCCTATGTATTTCTTATGGCAATTGCAAATGACGTTGCTAAACATTTATTTAAATTATTGTATAATTCTAATACAATTTCCCACAAAAAAATGCCACTTTGCCATTGTTAGAAAATTTGTACTTATAAGTTGCTGAAAAGTTTTTAAATTTTGTAGTCACTTTAATGGTTTTAAACAAAGTTTTTTTCTAATATAAGTGCTGTAGTTATTTGTATAGCGTGGCGTTTTCAAATACATATGCTATTCAGTGTCTGGATAACCTACGTTTCATAATTAATATCAATGAAAATGTGTTTGCCGAAGCATATTCTATTCAGTGTCTGCATAATCTAAATGTTATAATTAATATCAATGACTATATTTTTATAATTATTGAAAATTAAAAGCACGCTTTTTTTTCCCTTGGTTAAATTCTTGTCTTATTACTAAAAGAAAATGTACAATTTCAGCTACATAAGACATAATTTCAGGCAGTGGAAAGATTCCCTTGACAATATAGCTTTGATGCAGTATGATTATTCGAAAAATTGTTTATTATAGTGGCAGAATTCTTCGTTTCAGACATACGTATATAAGCGTCCACCATCGCATATTTCAATGGTTTATTTTTTGTTTACTGGTTCGGAAGCTTGCTCTTCTTGTCGTAATCTTCCTTAAAAAAAGAAGGGAATTTCCCTCCTCTATCCTTGTTTTTTACTCTTATCGTTGTTTTTACTAAATTTCAATTTGATCAAAATTGAATTCCGGGTCTTTTTAAAATTGAATTTGCGCGAATATTAATGTTGTTTTTTTGGCCCGCTTTGTCTAGATGAGCGATTTTTATTACAAAGAAACATAAAGTAAATGATGCAGCAATTCAATTTGAAATGCACATTTTTATTATTGGGTTTGGGTATTTCTTCTTCTGTGCAAACGAGAAAACATAATTTGTTTATGACGCACTACCAGAAGCCAAATAATGCGTGGAATATAAAAATGCACAAGGCAGACAAGCAAGCGATTCAAGAAGAATTATCAGAAGGAGAAGATGAAAAAAAATAGCCCTCAGACCAGTTTTCAATTTAAAGAACATAAAAGTGAAGAAAACGCGAAGGATGATTTTTAAACGACTTGTAAAAATGCAGGCTTATCGTTTATTGCCATTGGGATTGGGGATGAGGGGGTGAAGTTTTGGAGGGGGATAGGAGAACAATAAGGGTCTTTGGCTGAAGTGGAAGGGGATAAAAAGGGAACCCCCTGGGAGCATCCTTACGAAACCCCTCCACGAATGATACGGCTTACTTCACCAGCAACAACGTATAAAAACGCGACTCCGTGAAATCGGAGAAAGTCTTCTGATGAAATTAGATTATTTCTTTGTATATATTGACACGACGTATTAAAGTACATAAAAGTAGTCTCGGTACTTAGCTTAGAGAAGATGGGTAAAAAGCAATTGGGGGTTAAGAGGAAGGGCTAAAGCACTCGCTCGGACCACCTAGATGCTGGAAATGTGATATTCGCTTTGGCTAACAAAAAAAATGGGGCTGAAGCACTAAAGATGTGACGTTTTGCATCATATATGGAGAGGAAAGAGCATATTGCAACTCCATACTCTTTCCTTAATTTAATTTCTCATTATTGCATCGGAGAATTTATCGAGGAATCAACGGACCTCCTGCAGCGTTGAGGTATAATGAACTTTCGTGTTTTTCGTTTAGGAATATGCCAGCCAATTGTGAGGGGCTTAAGCTAATGGATGTGCAATATGCATACGTGTCTCCATCTCAGTATGTCTGAAAGCAATAGAGCTTTTGTCCACCGACATAGGGAACGACGAAAAAAATGTCTGACAGTAGGCGGGATATGGTTTATGTTCTGTGGTTTTTAAGTTTGGATGCATATTAATATTATACTGTAAACAGTACAGCTAAGTAATAACAATGATGCGTGACTGGTGACAAATTGCTTGCTGAGTGTAGGAATATTGTGCTTTTGTGGTCTCTAGCATATTTATTGTCTGACGTTTAACAGACATTAATGTACATGTACACGTAAAAGGGTTAAATTTAAAATGAAGCTAAATTCTCTTATATGTCTATACTTGCAATAAAAGAGTACTCCTAATAATAAAACAGAATAGTAGTAATATTTTTTGCATTTACTCTATAGACAATTCTATTTCATTATCCTTACTGTATATTGCATGTCTTAATACTGGACTTAGCAGAAATGGAACTCTAATGAATATACGAGTACATGAATGTATATGGTCTACATTATATTGACATATTTGTAGATGTTCATACAGTATATTCCCATTATTGATTGTCCATACCTCGCATATATCATTTTTTAGATTGGGAGACTTTTTTGCTTAACTATCACTTTTCATATTTAAAACTCTATTCATGTACTTTATAGAGTTTTTGTTTTAATTTCGGATATCTTTGATATATGTGATTTTTTACCAATTTTTGCATTCAATAATACATCCTTTATCCTTATTGGAATGGATTCATACAAATTGTGATCAGTCTCTAGATGGTGGGATGGATTTTATACCATATTTCCATTTTTCAATTGTTTCACGACTCTCACTTGAACACGCTCACTGTTGCACTGTCGTTAGCTGTACAGTATATAATCAAATATAAGAAGAAAATACTTATTTAAATATAGCTAACGAAATCTCATGCTACTCTGTAAATGTTACGTTACAATGAATGTCCTAAACATTTCACGATAATTGGTAATCGACTTTTTTCCCCGTTCTGAACAATGTCCATTTGTCCACCTCCCTACCCAGTCTATGGCAAATTGAAATCTAAGAAAATCCTTCTTATCAATTATCGTTAAGTTTCCTTCTTTTCGATTAACATTTAGACGTAATTAAATAATTGAGTTATAGATACGACTGCTTTTGTGATTGTACGTACAGCAATGGGCTGACCCTCCTTGAATATTAAATTATATCCTGGAGAGGGTCGACATTTTCATTTGTAATTCCCTAAACGTATATGCGTTTCACGATTGACCCTCTCTGCCCCTAAGGCGGGCCCAACAACGAAGTATATTAAATGTTCAATTAATGGTCAGTCTCTAATGAGTCCCTAGGTGCTCGTTTCTAATAAGTATTGAGACTGTGAAAGCAAAATAATACCTATTTGCACATAGAGGCTTTAATGTATTTCGAAATATAATCAATGCCTTTGATCATTGATTGCACGTTATATACAGGGTGGTCCTGACACTGCTTCTCTTAGTCTCGACATATCTCCCAACATGTGAGAGATAAGGGAAATATAATAATTTGTATTCATCTTATTCTTTGGATAATTATTTAGGGTGCTCTAATTTTTCATAAAAAAATTGTATTTATAAGCAATATGCTAAACCTGTATGTACCTGTATTACAATAATTACACTGAAATATATAAGCATAATATAGTACTCAATCCATTCCCAATGTACTTTTGAAAATATATAAAGCAAATACCAATGATGGGAAAGAGTCAATACACAGTATAAGAACTGATAATACCCCTAGGAATTTGTTCTTATAAAATTAGAAAACACTAATATAATTCTGAGTGGAACAAGAATTTTAAGAAATGCAAGTTATTCTACTTTGGTGATAGAACATTTCACTGTTCTATTGATAGAGTAGAGGGCTCTTTTAAAGATTTTATCTAATCAAATTTTGATTTTGAACCATATCAACGAGATGAAATATGAAATTGATTTTCATTCAGCAAACGATAACAAAACATAATTCAGTCAATATATTCCCTGGTGGAAAAATTATAGAGGGATTTATATGCTAATATTTATTAAGTCTCATATATGTCAGTATATGCTATTTGTATATCATATATACACTATATGTTAACATTCATAGCTGGAGAATCACAAGTGTGGAGATGTGTTGATATGTATTCTCTGGTGCGTGGACGTACATTGAAATATTAGTTTACACAATCATTTATATGTACACACAAAAATACCATGCGAATCAAATTCCGATTTGTTCATATAGGTATGACATTTCCAATATGCACTATATTTTTTTACAAACTGGTTATTAAATTTGTAATACAAGTTTTTGATTTAATTTTACGATAACATCTGATTACTTTTAGTTGTTTAAAGGATTACTTAACATAGTGTTTCTAGAAACATTGTAACGCTTCGTGCGCCCTCTGTAGGCCATTGCAGACTGTAGCCTATAGTGCGAGGCTTCGAAGTAGTAAATCAGTAGCTGGATTCATTCCCTCGTACACTTTTCATTATGGCGCGTTAAAATTAGATTTCCCCATTGTTAAATGAAATGTCAGACAAATACATATTGTATGCTTAATAATGGTTTAAATGTCTAACAAAATGGAATCTAATTTCCTAAACTGCATACACATGTTTTTGATATTGTAAGAGGGAGGCCGAAGAATAATGTTCCTGGAGTCCTCCCCCACCGCCTCTTGCACTGATTATCTTTAATATTTATTATTCCCACATTTTTTACGACTCTTTGCAGTGTGTACATGATGATGAGGGGGTCGACCCTCTTAATGTTTCGGGGTGCCATATTTCCCCCGCACGAAATTCATCTCGGGACCCCCTTCCTTCGTTGTGACATTACTCGGACCCCTCATTGGTCGGGTGAATCACTTCGCGCAATCATTGCATTGGCTGCCAGAAAAAAAAAATTGGCCAACATTTAGATTAGGCGGATGAATCATAGTACATTTAGCGGATTTCCATTCGGGAATGATCTATAATGGTGATGGGAAGTACGTCACGCTGAGCTGGAGGAGGGAATTATCTTTTGTGTGTGGGTTTTTGTAACGCGGTCTTCAAACGGGATGGAAAGTAATTTTGGAAATGTTATGGGTTTTTCGTGGAAATAAATGCGCCCTAGGGGAGGGCCAATTTTCGTTTGCATCGATATATCTTTATTTTTTCCCGGGCTTTTGATCGCTTATTTTAACTTCCTTTCATTTGCCTCATCTCCTTGCTTTGGGATGTGATGCACCGTGGGATCCGAAAGACAATAAAGAGAAAACATCATACTATTACGACTATGGTCCTTATGCAGATTTCGTCTAGGACGACATCACGTGACTTTAATCTGTTATTATTATCATCATCCTGTCTGGAGACAAATTTTTCTCTATTCATTCATATGATGAATTAAAAATTACTTGATCCTTTCCGTCACGTAATTGAATACCCCCTTACTGTGTCTATTTACGTATAAACTAAGGACAGACCACGTGATTTTAAATTTAGCACTAATATTTTATGTTTTCAAAAGTTTAATAGGAAAATAGGAGCAACGGGTTAACATGGTTGTGGTGAATGAGCCTTTAGCATTGTATTTTCAACATGGCTGTGGTCATATTTTAAATATGTCCGGATCCCACCAGTCTTCTGTGTACAGGAATTCTTCTTTCAATTGCTACACATAAATGGCCATGTTGAAAATGTTGAGGCTGATTTACAAAGCTGTATGTATGTTTATTCCTACTCATTTCCCCCATTAATATGCATTATGCAGAATTCGTTATTTAATTATGCAAATGTAGTATTTCAAGATTTTCTTCTAATTGCTTATCGCATTATTTATATTCGTTGTTTTTTGATGTTATGTACAGTATTCAAGAAGTTATGTCAATGGTTACGTAGAAATATGCTTAAGCTAGAAGTATTGGTAACAATAAGAGAACACAAAACACTTTAACCCATCAAACATGGTAATAATTTGGTATAATGTTGCATGATTCTTCCCAAAGTTACTGAACGCAAACCCTGGATTGCAGCACCAACGGTTTTAAGTTTCATAATAGACAGTTTGAGCATGACAACGTCTTTAACCTTAACCTTAACGTTATTATCGGAAAGAGAAGAGTATTTAGTAAAGTTTTTGATAAATTGTACTAGTATTGGATCACTCGCTGATCTGTATACAGAAGAACCTGTCTAAATACATCCTGTGTAAATGAATAACCTCTCTAAAAGCGTAAAATGTGCCGGTCTTGACTTGGGACCCAAGTGTATAAATGAACCTGTCCAAAAGCATATTTTTCAACGGTCTCAAGAGTATGCTTTTAATTAGCTTCTACTGTACACAGCATGCTTTCTGCATTTATTTTAGAAATATTGATAGCAAAACGTCACTTACACATTGTTCGGAAAATTTTGCAGAAAAACAGAAAATGTGTATAATGATTAATATACTGTAGTAGAAGTTTTAAAAATATAATTTACGATTTATACATTTTTAATATAATTTGTCTAGATATCTAATTAGAAAACGTTTTTTTTTTTTTTTTGCTTCTATGCATGTTTGTGAGAATTGCCTTTCTGTATCCAGAATATAATATTTCCTTCACAATTAAATATCTAAAGCCTTACATGCGGGAACGCTAAGTTGGCGAAAATAGCCCAAAAAGCACCATCATTATATAAAGATTCCTAAAGTGTGAACGATCAAATATCAAATTTATTCAGAGTTGTTATTAAAGTGAACTGCTAACGAGCATAACAACGATGTGAGCAGTGTTTGCCTACCTAATGAATCTTCGGGGGTATTTGAAATAAAACATTTTCAATTTTATACTAAATTGCAAATTTATTCGTCTGTGGTGTATCTTCAATCATTACGGTTTCTCATAAAAGGCCCCTAACTGGATATTAGAACCTCTCTTTTTTCCGAAAAGTTCCTAGATCCACCCTTGTGATGCAATTTTAATTTCTGAAACAAGAAGGGAAACAACATGCACCATGTCTTCTGCTCCATGTGGTATTTGTTACTTCATTAAGGTAAACGTTGTTTAATGAATTCACGAGCACTGCAGTAATTAGCAAATGACTGCTGCCCTTGCAGGTCCTTATCTCTAATTTCAATTCAGGGAATGTGACGGGGGGTCCCATATTAGGAAATGTCATAATAAACACACTTGACACGCCGTAAGACGAACCTCCTCCAATTCATTTTACTGTCTCCTCGAAATAGCTCGACAGCATGCATAAAACGCTCCATTTGTTTTAATACCAATTAAGCCGTTGCTAATCCGCGTTTATGGAAATTCAAATGTATGATGACGAAAATGTGTCTTTTCCATCCTTCCGCTACCGTCTCTCCGTCGTGTTTTCCAACCGTTTTAATTGAAAGTGCACATCGTGAGGTTGTTGTTGTTGAAACTGGCAAATGAATAAGTTATGGTGTGGCTTCTGTGCTCCTTGTTCAAAAACTGAAAACTGTCTTATCTTCCAACCTTCAGATAAGGCATTGTGAGACTCAAAAGTGAGCTATTCTGCTTAATGACGTGACTATTCTATTTAATTAGATGAACCCGGGTGGAAAAATTAGGTAGGGCCATATATGATATATTATGTCCCACATACAGCTATATGGGACTATTTGTCAAGTTCCGCATATATTATCCATGGGACACGATATGATTTATGTTTGTCCATATATGGCATTTTAAATATATGGCAGAAAGCATAGACTAATAACAAAAAATGTCTATATATCGTTTGGACGTGTATTTACAACTATGGTCTTAGGCCCCTTAAATTCACTGTAACCTCAGATTTTTTCATTGTACTACCTGCAAAGTACCTCTAAATTTGAATGTACAACGGGGTACACATATTGGGGGGGGGGGAAATACCAGTGCTGTCCAGTTTTAACAGAGCAACTGCAAACATATTGGTAATTTATCGTAAATTTATCAACTAATTAAAGAAAGCGGTCTGTTAGTCTTTCTGCAACTGCAGTACCATGTTGACTGATCATTAAAGTTTGAGAAGTTTTCTCCATTGGTCTAGAGGGAAACGTTGAAACGTCTTTGATGGTCAGTTAAATTTAACATTGGTTTGGCGGAAACTGCAAATTCAGTGGAGCGCGACTGTTTCAAATCGGCTTTTTCCTCCGATGCAATACTTTATTAAACTATTTGATGTCGACATGTGCGCCAACTGTTTCCGCACTTTTATATGTTTGCGCATGCCGTAATTTCCAGTTGAATGTGAATTAAATCCAGGCTGAGATTTTTGTGTGATTGCTCTTTTAGCTCTCTACAATAATATGGTTAACTGCCCCATTAACTCGGGAGTATATTTGGACGAACGAGCAAACGGCCGAGAAAAGCAGATAATGCTTAAACGTTAGTGCCCCCAAAAACCTAAGAAATGATGCATTTTTATTCCTAGCGATTGCTTCAACATGTAATAAAACGGAGGCAAATGGAGGTTTTCTATATATGGCGCTGGTAAAGCCCAAATCAAAATCAGCGCTCCACTAATCCGAAAACGATTAGTTCGTTAACATTTATATCCGAGGTGTTGTTGGGAAATGAAGGCAGAGAATTACGAGCTAGAAACGTAAAAATTGTTTTTTTATTACTTGTTTGTTTTATTTTCGAATGTGAAAAACCTTACTTCTGCAATGGTGAGACAACTGGAACATGAATGTTGCAAAGAGCACTGTATAAACACTGCAATGGCCCTTTTAACAAAAAACACACTAAATAAATAAAATTTTGAGAAGTATGCTTCATTTATTCTTGTATAGTATACTTCTCAAAATCCCACTTGTAGCAAAACCTTAGAGATGAACTGATGTTTTATCAGTGACGTAGTACACTGTTACATAGCATACTGAACAATATTTGGTATAAAGTGGATTACAGTTATTTAGGATATATTGGTTACTCTGGATAAATATTACAGAATAAAACCCAATCTGGTTAATGATACATGTAATAATTGCGGGTCAGTTACTTACTAGAACCAAAATTGTTTAGTTACAAAACAGTGCCCTTATAAGTACCCTGACTTTAAATTTCTTTAAATATTTTGAATTAACTAATAAGATATAATCAAAATCAATATTCTATATCTCTTCAATATTCTATTGGAGATAAATGTGAATCAGAAAGGGATTTTTGTTTTGTTTAATAACTGCGACTTTACGTTTCTTCGCACTAGATGGCGTCGTATGAATGCCCAATTCAGGTTTCCACTCCTTCACAATAAATAACGTTAATAAACTCACTAACAGGATTCAATAGTTGCGAAATTCATTGATGCATTTATGCATTGTTGTGACTAGTGTTTTTATATTTTGCGTTAACTATTGTGTCTGTATGTTATTGAGTCTGACTGCTTATATTATGCAAATCTTTTTTTTTTGTTCAGTACAAAAAATCGACAACTTTTTTAAATGCGGAATTTTTCCATCTCTTCTTCATCGTAATATAATCAAGGCGAAGCAAATGTTTTAGACAGAAATATCCCCAGGAAAAAGAAAAAAGTAGAAAGAAAGCCAAGAAATAATCATTTAGGTAAATCCCGAAGGCAAAACATTGTGCGCATTTGCATGTTACCTCTCAGCTTTTCAAATTTGCTGAAAAAAGGAACATCATTCAACCTGAGAGGGGCCTAGTGGTTTCGCTATTCGTCAGCACAGCTGACATCTTTTAAATTAAGAGATGAAAAGTTTGAGAGAAGAAAACTCGAGGAAAAAAATGCGATGCTGGTAAATTGGGTCATTTTCAGATGATCCAGCTTTTATTGGAGGAATATAACAGCAGATGGGACTCTGCAAATAATGGAAAAAAGGCATTTTTTTTAAAAAAAGTGTGCCATGACGCTGCGAGGAATTCCATGCAAATCCACACTTGTTTTCTTCGCCAGAAGCATCTGCTTCACTTTGTTTCTATAGTTGAGTTGAAATTTAATATGCAAAATAAACTTCTCAAAGGAATTTTAAGATAAAGTTTATTTCTTTTGTTCAGTCTCTGTGCAGTCATAATTTCGTTATGTTTTAATATCAATCTGGTCAAAAGGTAGTTTTTTTAAACTTAAAATATGCTGTTATCCTAATTAAAAGGTAAAATAGTTCAATTGCGTGACATTTATTTTAGGCCTTCTCCACCATTTAAATTGCACTATATAAATGTCACATGCATGAAATTATTAATTTCGAAATTGCTGTGGTTCAATTAATCATTATTAAAATCTGATCAATCATCACGTGTGTCACTGCATGCACATGAGCCAACGTTTTGCGGTTTTATCAGCTCATTACTCATGTTGTTATGACTATGCCTCAGTACATGTTTTGCATTTTCATATTTTTAGTGCATTGACAAAATAAAAAGCTTTCCAGAAATTCTAAATTTCTTAAATTGGACTATTTCCGAATATGATAATGCTCATCAGTATTTTTCTCTCATATTCCATGACTTTCCAATGATTTTTCAACCGATGTGCTGCAATAATTTCAGACCTAGAAAGATCGATTTTTTTAAACGTCCAGTATACAAATTATGTAGAAATCAAATAGAAATTTGAAATTGGATTGGACAGTTTTCATATATTCCTTCATTGTCCAGGCTAGTAAAAATCACATTTTTGTTGTTTTACCCCTTTTAACCTGTTCGCCTATATTCGCATCCTATAATTTCGTTTTCCAGTGCTGGCTTTCTGTCTCTTCGAGTTTCTAGGCAATCCGTCAAGATGGAAAAGTTTTCTGATCCGGAATAAATAAATAAAATATTCCCGAATTTCAAACTTCTCGCAGGCCCAAAAAGCCGCGTTGTTTATATGCATACGGCGTTGGCAAATCCGCGGCCACTTCTGCAAATTCGCTGTGGGTTTTATGGGGACTATTTTCATAAAAAAGGGGCATTATTGGAGATAATATAACGCTTCGTTTATTACCCTCAAGCACGTATGGAGCCCATCTATCATCTTTTTTTGCGCTCAAACTTCGACATTTAGAAACGGCAAGGGTTAAAAGCTGCTGAGCGACCCGTTTAAAAAAACTTTTACTGATATTTCGAAGCACTGCCTTCTTGATCACAATCTAGATTTTTTTTTTTTCAAACTTAGTATATGACATGGTGCGAAGCGAATGTTCTTTCTATATTTTTGGACATTCATCCTTTTTAAATTGCCAAAAAACGATGTTTTTGGTCGTCTTCCGTTACTGTGTACCAATGTTAGGAAATCGTAGTGCCTTAAAAGACCCTTATAGTGGAGAAGACAGCCTATATTGATGGATCAAAATAAATGTGTCTATAACTTTACCTTTCGGTAACATTGCTGTTACGCAAGTGTGGTATGCATACAATAGATGGCGCTGCATAAAAGAAATTGTACACTGATGGACGTATCATTCAACCCGCATTATTTCCATTACAACCCCATCTGTCGTAAAGTGGTTTTTCGTCTGAATTCTTTTTTGTCTCGGCCATTGTTTTTCTGTTGGTCGATGCCAACTTGTTAGTGGCACTTTTCGCGTTTTGACAAGATGGAAAAATGACAGATGATGTACGTGCAGAAATATCAATTTATCTTCTGCCATGCATCCATTTGTATACCAATTTTATTTATTAGGCTGGGGAGAGTGAAATTCCATCTGCCAGCACTCGCAACTTTTCAAATAAATGGCTGGAAGAAGTTTTTTAGTATTTTTTTTTTCTTCCTTCGTTTTTGGTATATGGTTTCCATTCACTAAAGTTTCAATACATCAATGGTAAAGACGAAGAATTTACGTTTATCAAGCAATACAATCTTTGTTAAAATTTTCGAAGAATTTGTTGAATTTTGAGCAGCTTACAGAAAGTATACGAAACTGCCAATTTCTCATTTCCCGAAAGATTCCAATCTAACCCTGGTTGCTTTTCTGTATCTTGAGTCTAATATATACTTGCCTTCGAAATGGTTTATTTCAATACCCATATTCGCGAACGAAAATATGACTTTTGGAAACCTCGAAAATATAAAAACCACTTGATAAACAATTGATACATAAATGTAAAATAGTGAATGACATTTACATATTATTAACTCTTAAGACAGCTAACCAGCATGACATAAATGTACGCAGTGTTTGCCCATCTTATAATTTCAAAGGGGCAATTTTTGTAAATGTAAATTTATGCTAAGATTTACCGAACAAAACTTAGTACGAGGATGTTTAAAATTTCGAATGATGATTTATGATTTATACCGTTGATTGATAATGATGATAATAATTCACCAATAATTTATGAATTGTCAATGGAATCTACTGTAACTGAGCTTTGATAAGTACGTTGTTAGGTATTCCCATAAGTACACGAGTAATCGGATGTATGTTTCACAATTATAAAAGCGCAGATAGTTTTATTTTATGAAGTTAACTTATGTAAAAAGATCAAGAAATTAATAAATAAGAATAAAAGGTACCGACGGATTATCAATAAAAATGGCATCATTATTTATTTACACTTTTCAAATTTATTATCGTTATTCTTTTTATAATTATATTTCTCTTTTAACAATGTTTGAATACCTGTACGTATTGAGACATATAATGTAGTCCTAATGTTTTTGTTGTTTTATTCTAGAGGAAACATATAATTTAACTCATGTAATGGCCCTAGCATTACACCTAAAATTTGTGTGGCAGCAGGTCTATAATTAAATTCAGATAAATTACACGTCTAGACTTATCGATAAAACACAAGAAATTCCGTGGTGGGTAAACATAAAAATGAATGAATTGGAAACAGGGCTTCAATTATTATCAACATCTCTAAGGGCCCTCCATCAAACATTGTCCTCGGTTATAACGTGGTGTGTTTTCGATGCATATTTCATAACCGGATTGAATTCTGTGCACACATTATACGATTAACTCTCCCCTTTTAGCGGATTTATTGCTAAAAATGCCAACCAAGTGACATATTTACATAATTTCTGATAACCAACAAACTACCATATCGAAGCTTGTTGGACGAGAAAAATTGATCTTGGCCAAAAATTAATTAAATGTAATATCAAACATTCGAGGTGGGCTACTTGTTAATTTTGTAGACGTAATTAATAGTGCTTTTTGTATTTAGCACAATATTTGTTGATATTTGTTATCCTTATAGCGAATTCGAAACTGATAGGGCACGGATACCAAGCGCGCCATCTATAGTATGTTGAATTCTGTTCTTTAACATATCCTATACTACTATATGTGCTTTAACATGATTAAATTATGGGATTCTCCTTATTGTGTTAATGGTTTTTTCTCATGTAAATAGAGAGTTTGAGTCGGCCAACTATAAACAGCGCTGGCGGCCCGGAATGGCATTGGAATGCCATGTTTCGCATTGGGTAGTCCTTGACATTCCGGGCCGCCAGCGCCGTTTCTCGTTATCGTTTCGTTTACGTTGGCTGGCTCAAACTTTCTATTATTACTTTGTCTACCTTTCAGTGTTGGATGTAGTCAATGAATTATAGAATAATGTATAATTTAAATATTTTTAAATCTTGTTTGCTATAATATACAATGCTATTTATTAATAAAATACAATTTAGATATTTTTTGTTTGCATATAAAAACTAAACCGTATTGTGCCTTATGGGAAATAATGGATCCACAGTTTAAAAATAATATATAAATAAAATATTGTCAAAACTAGCCCATGTCAACTTGTCATTAAATTGATGGCAATTTTAGCGTTTTATATTAATAATAAGCTTGTTTGGAACATAGTTTTTAATAGCTTAAAATAATTGAATTGCTTATTTTCAACCAGGATTTCATCTCAATATTGAACCAACGTTGACATGTGTATCTGAATTCCCACAGATGAGTTAGCTTTCCCTTGATTCTATTTCATAGAATATCTACTATCATTATACTTCCTTGTTGGTTTTGAACTGTACTGTGTATTTGAACAAATCCCGATTCCCTTGTAGGTTTTTTCAAGACAGAGGTTTTTGGATCTTCTTTAATGTAATGTAAAAGAAACTATGTGTAGGACATCTTCTCTTTTTCTATTTCTCGTTAGTGTGCTTTATCTAATCATCGCTAGATTATTTTAATTTTTAATGCCTTCCTTCCACGGCTAGGGTTCATTTCTTGAGTTTCCTATTCGCTTTTATTTCCCATAAGGACGTGCTTATTCTTTTATACTTTAGCTGTTGAATTGTCATATCTTGTATAGGAAGCCGCATCTCCTAAAAAGCATCATTATAAATTTATAAACGTTTTGCGCACAGCATTACGTGCGAAAAAAAAAAAAAAGTGCCTACATGGCTTCTGCGTTCAGCCACATCCTCTGGAAGCCACTTTAGAACTGTGGTTTCCGAGGCTTTTTGGAAGGGTAGTCAAATCCAAGATGGCCGCCTCATTTATATTCATCTCAAAACTGACGTTTTAATGCACGTGTAATCGATGAAGAGGCGCGGAATACTGTATTTAGAAATACCGTGATAAATATTTAGCATTTCGTCACAATTGTGATTTCCCAGTAGCATTTAAAAAATGTATAAGCATATATAAACTTTAAACATGTTATTATGTACAAACGCCTTGTTAATTACTGTAAAATAAGTTTACCACCAATTTTGATAAGCATGCAATGTGACAAGGGCCTTTTCAATACGTTCATGTTAGTTTTCTGAGAGCCATCTTGTCACAACGGAAGTTGTTTATAAACTTATTGGATGTTGTTACAAATGCTTTGTAATTTACTATAAATATATTTACAACCAATATTTTAATGAACATGCAATGTGACTAGTGCCTTTTCAAATAGTTTTTGCTTCATTGATGGAATGACATAGCGATGCCAGACTAATTCTATGATATTCCAGTCGTCTAAGGCTGTTCAGCCACCTACTTGAAGATACCTTATGTGTGACGTTTAAAAATGTAAGCGCTTTTGGACAAACTATGCATGGATTGCTTATTAAGCAGCAATTGAATTGCCTAGCAGCGTCACAAAGGAAACCTTTATCAACTAAAATGATCTGTACCCAGTTATGAAAGGAGTTAAAAGTATCTATCTTATTCTATGAGAGCTGTAGTGCGAAGCAAGTGCTATGCTGACACGCACCAAATGGTTCTCTATACTTCAGATGCGTTTTTGGCAGCTAGAACTCTACTAAATTAAACGCAATCTAAATTAAAATCGCTCCATGTATAGTTTACAATTATCAAATTATCAAAGTACGCAGTAAATAAGGCCCAATGCCCCAGTTTCACCATTAGCCTTATCGTTATAGACAGAAAAATCGGAGGGGGAAAAAAAGAAATTAAATTGATTATCATCAACGTGCAACGATCAAGTTGAGACTACTTATCTTTATTTCCGCCTAGCATAAAAAATCAATGACAATATTCATTAGCTTATTAAATTAAAGCCTCTAGAAGAAGAGGCCCAATGAAGAAAACCGAGGACGGAAAAGAATAGACGCGCTCTCCACTCGGATTTACTCAAGAAATAAAAACTTACTTTGGTCTTAGATTGCATTAGAGACGCGAGCCTTTGCTTTTAGCGTCTGAGTTTAGACCCTCTTACAGAAATTAATTCAAAATCTCATTAACAGAAATACTACAGCAAACCCTTCGGATTACTTGTCGTAATTCTGATTCGATTAGCATACTAATTTATGCATTGCGCCTTAAAGAGGACAAACGTCTCTGCCAGCTTTGTCTGTATACTTTTCTTTGTTCTGTTGCCATGAAACTTAGTTCAAATGTTCTGTCTATTGATTGTAAATACTGTATAGCATTCCAGGATGTAATTTTACCGATGTATTTACAGATATAACTCCGAAATATTATAACATAAATTCGATTAAACAAGAAACATAATAGAATTTCACAAAGTTTAAAATTACAAAACTTTTGGTCGCAACTTCGTGTTATACTATGGTGGTGTCATGGTTTTTCATGTTTCACTAAGTTGTACAGAATATTTCCAAACGTGTATCATGATTAAAAGATCGGACAGTTTTCAGTAATCTCCCATCATTACCCTATAGTGGGAAAATATATCTGGTACATTATGCATATATAAAGTTATGACATATTTTAGACAAATCAGAAATTGGACATATATGGCATTTAGTTGTGTATATACATATATGCTAATGTAAGATCATTACTGACCAAAAATCCATTTATGTCTATATATCTACATGTCTAATATCTGTAATTTAATATACAATGTCAGTGCCATATTAAGTCTTTGAGTATAATAATCTAAGTCCTCTTTTTATATGGAAATCTATTGAAACACCATATATATGAGGCATAATATGGGATATATTACACAATATAATTTCACCACCCCGGTGTTGGGGATTCAATGTTTCTCCACATTTTTCAAGTTTTCCTAAATCTACTAAATTCATTGACGTTACCACACAAATGTTCGTAAGAAATTTGCCAGTTTGTATCGATTTTCCCAGGCACAAGAGTCCCCTTTTACATTGCTGATAATTGACGTCCTGCTAAAAATGACCATTCCCTTTTGCCCTTTTGGATAATCGGCTTCATATACAGTACTGAACCATACATGTTCCTTCCAGACTTCAGTGCATGGTCCCACCATGTGAATTTCAAGCAGCGATATGAAATTGCCGGCTCGTAAAAATTGCAGTTTGCGTGGAAATGGCATTTCAATAAAATATTATCCCTTCTTTTGTAACACTTCCTGTTTGATACGGTGCAAAAATTGAAGAAACAATCGCTGGTCATTCTTGCGTCTGAATGGGCTAGAAGAGAGGGGGCAAAGTGCGTTGTCTGAGTCATATTTAGGGTTGTTATGATATATGTCCGCCATTTTACTGGTCATTTTTGCTTCCCCTTTTCAACTTTTTTTTCTATTAAGAGAGAAGGAAAGGGACAGACGTGGACATTAGTTTCTATGATTATCTATCGATTTTCTAATAAATTGACGCCGATTGCACGACCTTGTCAATAGTCATAAGTGTTATGATCGTTCGGCATCCGGAAATCGAATGTGCCGTCCGGCCTGTAGGAAATGGTGGTCAGTTGCCTTTTGGCTTGATTTCTAGATTAGAAAAGTGGGCAACAAACTAATTTTAAACGAGGGAGTCACAATGGAAAGTGGGGAGAAAGCCAAAGCTGCAGCTGACCAGCGGTCATTGTCTACATAACTGAGCGAGAATTTATTACCCATCACATCATTCACCGTTCAGGATGCTGTCCATTCCTATCGATTCATCATGAGGGGTCGTTAATATAAGATGGCCGCCTATTATAATTAAGCTGGCCTCTGACAAGAATAGACAGTTTGTCATAATGTTTAATTTTATAACGTTTTGCATAATTTTGTTAACGTTGCATTAGCCTATAAAATGGCATGAATCACGCAATACAAAGTGGACATAAAAAATAAAGTAGCAAACTTCGGTTAATTGTTACATATCGGAGCCGGAGCATCGTTGGTACTGACCGTTCGAATAGAAAGTCACATTTTCTGTTAAATTTTCTGGAAAACATTTAAGGATTTCAAAGCTCATTCCCAAAGACCCCTCCTGCAACTATTAACCACAATATTTGTGAAATGAGTCAGATTTTTTTCCCGATTGCGTACACCACGTGTAGACATGTGGTGTACGCCGCCGATACGCCGATATCGGCGGCAATTGTCCACAAAAAAAAAAATGATCTTAAAATGTCCCGATTTTTTACGTACAACACGCCTAGACATGTGCAAAACGAATTTAATAGAGAATTGTGATATACACTATTAATAAGGATTGTTAATAAAACAGGCCTCTTCATGACAGGGTGAAAATACCCCATTCCCGATTTATTAGATGTTAAAATTCAAGCATATTTCCAGATTTTCAAGGCTGCTGTACACCCTGTTAACTTTGCAAAGACTCCTTCCAAGGTCAATTACCAAAACTTTTTTAAAGGATTTTGTTTTCCAATTAAATGAAATTTCCTGACGAATTTCATACATAATTCCTGACTTTTTCGAGGTTATGAAAATTCAAACACATTTTACGACTTTCCCGATTTTCAAGGTTGCTTTAAATTTTCAACATAGCGTTCAATGTAGTTATCTTTCAAATTCACTATCGAATTGGCATCATAGTCAATTTAGCTAGATCTTCTGACCCCATTGATGGCATATTTTCATCTTATCCCCAAATAATGAAGATTGTTTTTTTAGAATATTGCAAAATTAAAGAATTTTCGCGATTAATTGTTGTCTGATTACTTCAAGTAATTCAATGTTATCATTTCTTACATGTAAAATTTACGAAGTAATGATTGATAATGATAAATTTTATGTAGTGATGAATAATTCTGCGATTTTGAAGGTGATTATAAGAATACAGTAGATCCACCAAAGATCTTACTGAATTGATTGCTAAATTATTGTATATTTCGTAAATTAGCCATTGGAAATGTAATATTCCAGTATTCAGACTCGTACAACAAACATTGGATTTCTATGCTGCATTTCCCACGTATTTTTCAAATTATTTATTGATGTCGGTATTCAACTACAGTTGGCAGCACTTGACAAACGAAACTGTAGGGACCATTAAAAAAGGACGTCCTCAAGGGCGGGTTGATGTTGGAGGGGAGAAAAGTCCACCAATGATAGCATATTTTAAGAGTAAAATTTTAAAGGATATTTGGGGACTCAAGAACTATGAGAACGTCATCTTTTGTAAGCTTATGATTAGTAAAACCCTAATACACTTCTATGATAATAAGTACATTTTTTTAAAGCAAAACATTTTTCTCTAAAATAGATTGTTTACATAATGTTTCAGTCCCTACTTAAAAAGAATCAACTTTATAAAAGTAGGTTATTTTGTTAACAGTACTGTAAAATACTCATAGTTTTATTTTAGAAAACGTCTCTCTTAATTAATAAAGTAAAACTAATTATTAGTGAGCTATTCCTACATCTATAAATAATGAAAACCCCAAATTTGTCTATTATTGCATTTTATAAAATGTAAATAATAAACGTACAATTCTCATTGATTTTTACATGATTTTATTTTTGGTCAAAATCATTTTCACAAAAAACGTGAATTATTGCAATGTTTGCATGCACCGGTTATCAACAGTGCTTAGTAGTAAAAATGGCACTCAAAGTTATGATAGAAAAGCACAAGAATATATTCATATGTAGTAAAACAACATATTTTGGTAGTCATTGATAAAAAAGGCATTGCTAGAAAAGAAATTGAGTACAATATGACAAGCTAAGATTAACACGTGTAAGACACACAATAAATTCATATCATTTTTAATAATCGATAAGCCAATTTCAAGAAATTAGAAAATACAACTGAAATACTTTATAATGACGCTCTGTTTGTTTAAACTTGAAGCAAGGGGTCTGAATGAAAATATTTTACTGTTGAGCTTTCTTAAAAATGGTCACAATTTCTTAACCTGAAACTTAGAAATGAACACTCCACATTTCAAAATTGTTCACCTGATTTACATTTTATGATGTATTCAAAACACAATTTTCTTATACTGAAATTACAAAATGTTGCCATATTCTTTCGGTTTTTTAAAATTTTGAGTTAATTTAATTATGGAAAATTGTTTCACGTATTCAAACTCTAAAAATTGTTTATAAGATTCTTACATAGCCTGATGTTATCTCGTCATAAATTTATGAATGCGACTCTTTTCATCAAACAAGCTTCTAACCATGATGACCTGAATAGCACCAACAACAAGCATAATACTAATTTGCAATATTGACCAATTATTCACTGCATTAAAATTGCGTTCTTGAAGGTTGCGATCCCTTGCTTCAAATGCCCTCAGCTGCTCCTGAATGTGTCGTACTCTTGTTAGGCGCGTTTTCACCTCATCTACCATCCCCTGATAAAAATAGTTCATATAGACATGTGCTTATAGCATAAACAACAGAACGGAAATATCACGGAATACATCACAAACAAAAAAAATCAAGCGTATTATTTGTATTACATACCTGAATATCATCTACTGTAACATCATAGTCGCTTTCCGCGCCATTCGTTGTCGATGCTTTTGAATCTTCGTCATTGTCATCATAATCATCACTTCCCTCAGGTTCAACAATAAGTTCAAAGAATACAACCTTTGAACTGATTCGACTAAATGTGTTATCGAAACACATTTTGTAATCTCCACTTTCTTTGGCTTCTTGTCTGTATTAATATTTAACAAGTGTGATAATAGATTTAATATAGTGAGAAGAATATACAACTTCATCTTCATTTTATCTCATTACATCTCACATTTAAACAGTGAAACAAGTAATTCTACCAGTATTTTTCCACCTATTTTAACTCGAAAAAGACTGGACAAAGTAGCCTTCTAATGATAAGATTTTATCTCAAGAATTACTTCAAATTATTTGATATTCTCACAAAAACTGGCTCTCTTAATTCTAAACTCCTATAACAAACCTTTGGACTCTTTGTGGCCCATATTGAATTTGGGGTTCTTTTTTATTGTGGTCAGTGTTTTAATAAACAACTTAAATGGATTATTTTTTAAACAGTTCCCTAACTCCAAGCTAGAACGTTTGATGGAACAACACCCAGTTTTAGATGAAACTTGTGGATTTTTGAATGCTTTAAATAACAACTTTTGTTAACTGCAACACCAAGTCCTTTTATGTCACGTTGCATTGAATGTTTATAAGAAATATAACATGATGACCGGTACTTTAATTTTCCAAATGCTAACAAACTCTTCCTAACCTATGAGCAGATTCAGTTTTCCTGACGTCGACAGCCAATAGTTTTCCCTCTGGGCTGTACAACCCAAAATTAATGTCTAAATTTCCATGTCCACCATCGATGACCTGTAACGAAAGGGAAAATGTGTAGAATATACGTCTGGACTTTAAAAATGATACATCATTGTAGGCCTGTTTACCTGATATTCAATATCAACTATGTGCCCCTTTTGGGTTTCGTGATAAAAGCATTCTTCACCCCCAGGTGGTATAGTTATAGTGAGTTCTTGTTCAAAACTATAACTACATTGTAATTGTAAAATATTAATTAATAAACATAAAAATAATATCCTTTGTAAAATGAGACTCCCACTCCAACCGAAAGCCATGGCACTGTTTGGAAATGACGCCTTTTTGAAGTCCGCCATATTGAAATATTTTGATTGTTAACCTTGGTGAGGGAAAAACAAAGATTAGCTTTAATTTTAGTTAAACTGAATGTAAATTAATATTGTGTAACGTATTCTACTTTGATATTTTCTAGTTTATCTGTTATTAAACCGAAGAGTTTTAGCTATTCATTAGGCACCTCAGTCACATGCTTGACTCCCAATATGGAGGCCAACCTTGACAAATTTTCTTTTTATGAAGCGCCGTATTACTGTCCGGTATCAATCCTTTGCACAATAAAATCTTTATTTATCTGAAACTCTAACTGAATATACATAAACGTAAATGATGAATCAATATTAATTCAATTAATAAAATATACATTCAGTTTTTTAAATTTAGAAAATACAGCAGTCGTGCAAAAACATATACCGATAGTCACAATTAAGTACAAATGTATTTATCCGCAAAAAAAAGTTCTCCTGCTTCAGCACGAGAAAAACAATCGTCAATTTTCAGACGATTTAAAAAACTTGTTCGTTTCTCAATTTTCAATTTGTATAGCTCGTTTCTCTCGACCGTACAAATCTCTAATTTCTTAAAACCGTAATTTATATATTATTTCATAAGAGCGGATGGATTTGTAAACCGTATCACCACCTCGTTCTGGCAAAGCGGTCGGTAGTTCTGTTTTCTGGGGTTTCCTTCGCCGAAGTCCTTCTGTTTGATTTAGGTACGATTAGTTTTATAGCTTTCCCAGACTTTAAAATCGACTAAAATCAATGAAATGTTCCTAGATGCTACCGAATGAGACAAAGGTCGAAATACGTTCGTTGAAAAACCCTACGGAAACGAAAAGCAATGGTTGAATGCCGCAGTAAACCAGTTTTTTGACTATGTCCCGTATAACAACTTTGTTTCAATGGTATTCATTTGCATTTTATAATTAAGCGCTCCATCGTTTCCAACTTCACCCGACTACACTTTCGCCATGGTTTGAGGCATCGCAATGGAATTTTCGGAAGAAACGAGTGACGGACATGTACCCGATGAAAACTCAAAGTTAATCGAAATGGGCGAAATCGGATTGTCCTCTCAAGTAAGATCACCATCCAACCACTGTGCAGACGACGGCGAAGAAACCCATGTAGAAAAATGTACAGAAAATCAAAACAGTAGCAAATGTCTAGCAGACGATAACGCTAATGATCTGGTAGATTCAAGCACCGGCAATTCCAATTCCCCTTTTGCCCCTGCATATTCGGCTAAAAAGTGTATAGCCGACTTCACCGAGTTTAACTATGAACTGCAGCAAGCCTACAGGATATTAAAAGACCTTATGTCAGAAGGGCACAAGGGAGTCAACTCGCCTTTCATGGACTCGATAGAGGACACTGACGAAGATGTGGAGGATTACTACGAAGTTATCACGAAACCAATGTGGCTGAAGAAAGGTAGGAAAACTGCCACCAGTTTGGTTCAAGGTGTGCCCACTTGTTGCACGTGGTTATCGCCATCTGTCATGTTTACTATGTGTATAGTTGTTAAGTTGATCTTATGCACGTGGTGAAGGGGTTCATTTTCTTCAGATTCTTCTGTGATGAATGGTGAACTTATTCTGGAAGAGCAGTCGGTTTGACCATGGTTTACCCAATACCAAACGTTAAACAAAGAAAACAACATTTTCAGGAGATTGCTCCAATGTCAGTAGTTACTTGGCATCATTGTAAATTGAACATTTAGTAAATATGGACCTATGCTAGGAGCGCTCAAGCTTACTGGCATATGAGACAAGAGGAAATAGGCGGGGTGAGGTCCTATAATAAACCCTTTACCAAATTTGAGCAATGGTCTTAACCATAGTTATGGCCCAAGAGGAAAGAGACTCGAAGGGTTTGGTGAAATTCATACCTTACTACTATTTATGGGACATTCGGGATAGCTAAGACAAGATTTGAAGCCGCATTTTGGGAATGTGAGACGAAAACGCACTGCCGTTGAGCATTAACTTTCATTAATCACTCGCGGTCTAATTGGGTTTCCAAATCTGGTGTTAGCATCTTTAGTTCTTTCTGCACATGCACAGTTCATAAGATTGTAAAGTGTTAGGCCGGGTCCACATTAGGAAAATGTTTCGCTGAATGCAACACATAACATACATTTTGTACGTGTTACCTAATTTATTGTAGTGTCCATACTACAATAACATGCACACAAATTTACATTGTGTGTTGAATTTAGAAAAAAAATGTGTACTGATGTGTAAATTGTATTTTCTGCTAGTTTGATTGTTACGTATGTGGTTAACCTTTAATGTTCCAGTTTAGGGTTCATATAGATAGTCATGTTTTAACTAAAAACTTGGTGAATATTTTGGAAACAATATCTCTGTTTATCAAACATTACCCAGTAACTTCACCAGTTTCTGTTTAGATTCCTATAGTGACATGAAAGTATTGTTTTACCTTTGAACTATGAAGATGTTAACGAACTTGTTGCTCGTTTTATATAATGATGGAGTGCTAATTTCTATCACTGACGTTTCGATTGTGGGGATTGATAATTAATGGTGCTGAATAGTGCGTTTTGGATGCAATGCATTATTCTTTTATAACCTTTGCATAAAAAGTAGCTGAAGCGTGCATAGCATAGTATCATTCAAGAAGTCAATACACGTCAATAACATTGCTATTTTTCTATTATTAATGCGCTTGGGTTGGGTAAACAATTTCACTGTCAACATTACTGATCAATGCTAGGTTTACCTAGCCTTCACTAATAATGCCTTGGCATATTTAATAACTGGCAATTCTATATCATAATCTTTATACTGTCTTCTTCGCATGTAATAGGCTTCAATAATATCTTTCCCTGATTAATTGCAATAGCCACAATGGCGGCACACGATTAATGTCACAAATCAGTTAATCGCCTGGTAATCATGAATGAAGATTGATCTCTGGTATAACCGATTTTTTTTCCACTATTATTTACAGTCAGATACAAATTCCTGAAGCGAGAGTACAGCACCATAACTCAACTTGTAGCAGATGTAAGACTGATTTTAGAAAATTGTTATCGTTATTATGGACCAGATAGTCCATTCACTAAAAAGGCGCTTAGACTCGAACAGATGTTGGAGCAGAAATTAGCTCTTCTACCAAGGTATATATGACTTAAATATAATATTCTGTTTGCTATAAGTTTAATTGGCATTTGCTACCAATGTATTGAAGTTGTTTTAATCTTTCCACCATTTATTTACTTATTTAAAGAGACCTGCGTGATAAAACATCGCTAGAAATTACCTCTGGAAGACCTGTCAACGATGATATTATTGGTAATTTATGTCACCATGTAATCTTGATAATTATTTCAAACGTGTTTTATGTGCTCATGTTATGATTTTCTTCTCTAGCCACCAGAAGACGTTCGACTCGTCAGTCTATGGAGTACACGTCAATTTTACTCAATCTGGTACGACACGAGAAGGCTGAACGCAGCCGGGAGCTAAAGAAAAAGGTTACGGAAGGTAAAAAAGCTGAAAAAGAAGAGAAAGAAAAGGAGGTCTTGGCTTGGGAGGATAAATTATTGGAAGATCCTTTGAAGACTCAAATGAAAGCAATGTGGGAGGTAAGTGCCTTTATATTTGGCAACATTTTCTTGAAGGCTTATTTTTGGTTTAAAATTGTGTTTACGTTTTCTATCATAGCTCCCGATGATTGGTCATTTCTTTTATTTATGCCAAACCGTCTTAAACATGCCAGAGGTTTCACAGTTTGAGCTGGAAAGGATTCTGGTTATGCCTAGAGCTAGCTCTTTGCTTCCAAAAATAATGACGTCATTATTGAGCAATCCAACACAACGTGCTGGGTATTATATTTTTTTTAACCTTAGTTTGTCACAGGAAATTTATGATGTCAAAAGTTTGCCTAAGTTTCCATTAGAGTTACATTGAGTTGGTAAAATTTGCCAATCTTTTAATAAATGTCTTGTCTCAAAGAACTCTGCATTTTTTAATTTATACTAACCTTATTTTTCTTACAACCAAGGTATTATTAGCCAAGGCTTATTTAATTATATTCTTCTACTCTATAATAATTTCTGGGAAGAATAATTCAATCTTCAGTTTTGACGGATGTTAAAAATGTCATAATTTCCTGTGACGGCAGAAAGGCATCAGAAACTAAATTAAAAATCCTTCCTCTTACATTTGCGAATTTACACTCTTGATCTGTGGATTTTTTGCAGTTTGGACCGCAATCCGCCGATGCCATACAAAGTCTGGCAGAGTCGGCTACAAAACAGGATTCAATCATGGTACAAAATATTTCAGGCCAGGGAAAATAGAGGAGATTTGGTAACATATTTTATTAGTTGCAGAGGTCGATTTATTAAATTGGAGTTCAGAGTTTAAATTTGATGTTCTTTTAAACCAACTTTTCAGGTTTTTCAGCAGTTGGGAATCGAGGCAAACTTTTTTAAGTTATTGGGACCACAAAATCCATTAAATGAAAAGCGTTTCCACGAGCTCACCTTTCATCAAAGAATTTGGTGTGTCAAGGGACTTTGCGATTATATTTTGGTTAGTATTTAAAACATTAAAAAATATTGCTGTGCAGTTGAGAAGCTGATAGCTTAACTTTTTTCATTCGATTTGTTATTTGCAGTATAACCACCGTACAGTTCAAGATGCTTTGAATGACCAGCTAATGGACGACATGAGAGAATACAACCTAGGACGAGATTCTGTAGGAAATATGTATTTGCATTTTCCGCAGTTTTGTGGCCAAGATCTTAGGATTTACAAGCAGAAAAAATGCAACAAGCCCCCATCACCTAGCAGTTGGGGAGCACCTTACACAAAGAAAAGGGTATGTTAGCTCATGTTTATAAAATACATTTCATTATGTTGTACTTATTTGTGCGTCTCAATAATATGTAATGCGATTAAAATATATAATAGTAGCAAAGCAATACAAAAGTTTAGGTAGAAACAATTTTTGTTTATTGATATTTTTTGTCTTGATCAATCGACATTCGAGAATATTTTAGCATTTTAGGTAAAAGCCGAGTTGGCGGTTAGTATGTTCGATTTTTTAAATCGAGCTAAGATATTTTGACTCGTGGTGAATTTGAAAAAATAATGGTTTCCTACGTTTGTGTGATATTATCTTCACAATGCTTAAAAAATTATATTGAAAAGGTTAATAATGTTGTTAATGCGTATTCTGTGTTTTTGTATGTCTTTCAGAAACTACCTAAAACTGAAAAAAATATCTCACCACCTATCAAAAAACAAAAAACGTCTGTGCCAAAACTGCCGGTTAAAAAGGTACAGCCCGTCGAACCATCACTCATTCATTTGAATACAAGACGCAGCCCTAGGTTTTCAAAGATCCAGGATATACCTGAGGATGCACCTTGCGATGAACCTGAAGGCACAGATGCCAGCGAGGATTTGACATCGGAAGAAGAACAGAATACGGAGGAAAGTGGCAGTGAGGAAGAGGAGGAGGATGACGATGACGACAATGATGATGCTGACGATTTGGAGCCTAATATCACCAAGTTTGAGCTGGTTGTGGACAGCGTGGAATCCCTCAGGTCATTTATGGACAAATTTAGGAACGAGTACGAGAATATGGTCAATAGAAAGGAGAGGCAACCTTACAGTAGATGTGAGGCTGATCTCTACAAGAGGCTGAAGAACTTGTTGGCAGAACTCGAACCGTGGGAAAGCAAACTGCAGAAATCTGCTCAACGGATTCGGAATCGTCTGAGGAGGGAATGGGAAGACTTTGTCGAGGATGAAGAGGTTAGTCCTTCTTATTCACGTTTTATCTAAAAACTTGGCTACCATATATACCAATAACGGCAAAGTTTTAAAATGATTCATGCGAGTAGAATAATTCATGACTTAATCTGGAGTAAAATGAAGATATAAAATTCGGTTTCCTATAGCAATGATTTTCGCTTTTTTAAAATTTTTTTAAAATTATTTGACCAAGTGGGCACCCGAATAGGACTAAATGTAAAATGGAATTGTTTATTATTGTAGGAAATTGAAGACATTTGGGGTTCTGATGGGGAAAGCGAGGATAGAAAGTCAAGCGACAACTCCAACGAAGACACGAGCAATTCATGCGATAAAGTTGTCTTCAAGCCAGAAAAACCAGCAACTAGAGCTAGAAGTGCTCAAAAGGCGCCACCCGTCAAGCTAGAGGAGATTAGCACAGAGGAACTACTGAATCAGGATGACTATTCTTGTGAGTACCGCACACGTGCAAGGTTGCAGCAGATTCGAATCTTGCGCAGCCTCCCCAAAAAGAACATCAAGCCCGAACGTGAAATTAAGGTGAATGGAAGCAAACCAGGGCAGCAAGATTTACTGCTCGCACATTCCAGACATAACACGACGTCTCAGGCAAAGCAGTTGTATGCCTGGGAAACCTTACGGCAGATTTTGGTTCCTACAACGAGCACGCAGACAGCGAGTTCACAAGCATCCGGTAATGTTCATCTTCAGGGTAACGTGAATAATTTGCATAATCAAGTTCTCACAAACAAAGTCAATGAGACACACTTGCTAGCCTCAGCAGCATCGAGTCCGGAAAAGCAGAATTTGATTCATGCCAAATTGGACATGCTTGGTGCAATGCAGGCTGCCATGGCAAAGAAACCCAATTTTGCTTCCCTCTTGTCGAAGCAACCTCAGGCAAACAGCAGTAAAGTTGTTTTAAAAACGGGTCAGACATTCAAAAACAATCATGTTTTTCCAGACAAACAAGCTAAGCCCGCCGGCCGTTTATGCGTAACTCCGAGAATGAATTTGCCCCATACCGCCACCTCTGCTAGGTCCGTTCCCAGATTCAGCGCTGCTTCACCCAATGCCGTACCTACCAAGCAGCAATTAAGCGATCTCACGAGCGTGGCCGAGAATACAAAAAATCTGAAAAGGCTTTTGGAGCAGGTCAACAAGGTGGCGCCCACGACTGTGATTTCCTCAACAGTCTCTAGTCCTGCGGGCGGCGAGCCTTCAACTCAGCCAAAAGCTCAAGTCATGCTTTTCCCAATGTTCGACGCTGATGGAAAATCAGTTGTGTATCGCGTGACGTCAACCAAACCTCTTTCCAGCATCCCAGGCATGGACATAAAAAAGATCGCACTGGCATTGGCCACTTCAACCACTTCGGCACTACCCCCTGGTTTCCTTGTAGAGAAAATTGCGGTGGAAGGGGATTTGCTTCATGGGCAGGCATCAAACGTGTCGCAAGATGTCTTGGCCGACATTGCATTCCGGCAAGCAAAGGCACCAGCTACATCATCGCAATCATTTAAGCCGCGCTTGTCTGTGCCCAAGTCTCCACAAGTTAAATCTGTGGTCAAAGCACCTAAACAACAGACCGCGAGGGTGCACGCCAGTAAGGGCATGCCTGGAAAACCTGCCTCTACATTCGGCGCTGTTGCTCGCTTGCAAGCGCCAATACACCAAGTTCCAGTAAATACCGCTGTTGGTTCCACTGTGGTATCTGTGGCTTCTTCAACTTCAAACTCTCTTATCTTGAGCTCTCCACCTCAACAGTCTCCAATCGCCACCAAAACTGTAGTTCAGCAACAACCCATCCAACAGCAGATGCTTCTTGTTCCGGTTCAAAACCAACACGGACAGACGATGTATCTGCAGATTCCTACGCAGGCGCCTGCTACAGTTAATGCAGGAAAACCAATTGCAACCCAGATTCGAAAATCGCCCGTCGTCTCCCAGCAAAGCCAAATTGTTGTAGGTGCACCATCGAATCTTGCCAGCCGTGCGATCTTGCCTACCACAGTAACACCGAACAAAGTGTCTCCATCAGTGGTCCAAAGACTGATTCCCGCATTGTCGTCCAAACGACAAATTTCAACACTGTCTAATGCAATGCTGGTGTCTGAGCCACCTCCGTTAGCCCCGATTTCGAATCCAAAAACCTCAAATTCGAATCGCATTGTCTCTCACCAAGGAAGCTCACTAGTCATGCCTGGCTTATCACCTGTTAATTCGAACACTTTGTCCACTACAACCGTATTAACGGGCACTCCGAAACATGTTGCTTCCGTGCAAAACGACCACATGATGAGGGCCACGTTTGGCGGCACACTCTCGTTGGGCAGCTTAATGAATAACACCAAATTGACCACCAATGTCAATGCAGTCGTGTCCACCACATCCACAAATGGAATGTCCCCACCAAAGAACATGCCCATACCCGCTAGGCCAAACGAGCAAGCGGTACAGCATCAGATGCATCTTGTTGCTGCTTCCGCGCCAAGCACGACCAACCCAAATATGAATACCAGAATAATTCCCGCTCCCGATGTCCAAATTGCAAACCACAATGGAAGACCGAATGTATCGCCTCATGTGGAGTGCAGTCCCGATGTACTAAGTGCCTCCGTTGCATCCCTAGTGGCCAAAAACCCAGCGTTAGCGGCCACGGTCCAGAAATATGTGCAGTCCGGTCACAAGGTGATGATTGCTCAACAGGGAAACCAGCTCGTCTTGCAGGCTTACCCACCCCAGGTACCTCAAGTGACTGTGTCGCAAGTCCTTGTGCAGCCTGCAACATTCGTTAATACGCCACCGCAGGTGACCCTACCACAGAAGCAGACACAAGTTGCTTTTAGCCAGTCAAACGTGCAGAATTGGCCCATGACTAGTCCAGCATCTGTTAGAATTCCAAATAACGTTATTTCAAAGGTGTCTTCTCCAAACGTTGTGCAAACCATGGTGCGCTCTCCTGGCGTGATTCACAGCACGGCTTCGGGTTCTCTTTCGGTTCAACTAGGATCGCCTGGCGGCGCTCTCAATCAAACCTCTGGAAATAACGTACTGCAAAATCTGGTCTGTCAAGCGGTAGTTTCGAGCCCAAACACATCTAGTGCTATTGGCACCTCGACGATGATCAACAGCACCACGGGTAGCCCTGGTCAGGACAGTAAAACCACCACCACCACCATCAACTCCACGCAACACAAACTAGTGATGATAAGAGACACAACTTCGGACAAGCAGACGCTAGGCATCCTGCTAGATAACGGTCAAGTGGTGCCACTCAACGCCAGTATTTCGTTTACAAATACCGCTGTATCTTAACCTTAACTTGGGCTTAGGAGCAATACACGTGATTTTAGCCCAAGATGACGATTGTTGTGAATTGTGGCTGCTAGGCGGTTGACCTTAGTCTCCGGTAATAAACTTTTACAATGTGAAAGGATGACATAAACTCGTAGCTGAGTTTTAGATATAATCAAATTTGTATATAACAATTAATAAAATCAATCTATAGACATTTGCAAATTCTATGCTGGTTGTATCTCCAAATTCAAATATGCAGCAAATTAAAACTGCAAGAGGAAATTAACTTTTGGATTTGGAAGCATCAACTACAATTAATGAATTTATTTATAAAAAGTTATTTATGAGTAGTAAAATTTCAATATTCAAAGCTTGCGGCTGCAGTAATCTTTAGAAGTTGTATTCCTGCTGCAAAATCAACTTGTAGTATTCTAAAGTTTAGATATTATAGCAAATGAATTTGTCTGCTCAATCTTCCCACTATATTTAATAATTAATTTGACTGGTTAGGGATAAATTATTTTTGTAAAATTGTAATTTTTTCCAATGGTTTTTTCCTCATTTTTTGGAATAGTAGGGAAATTTTAGCAATTTGCAAAAAGTAGCCCGGTCTTGACAAATAAATTTGGAATGCAAAAATATTCAATTGCTAGAATAAACTACTCTAAGAAAATTTTAATTTTATATGCATGGAAACATTAATTTAATATAAATCAAAAGTTTTAAGTACACCTTGGACCCGATATAATGCAGATCTTGAGATCCAAAAAGTCAACCTGCGTTTCAAACGAGTCTGCGTTCTATCGAATACTATTAGACAAATTACATTTGACATAAAAAGTTAAGTTATACTGTTATAATACATATCTGTATCATTAGCATGAACTCTTACATTATTCAGGGATCTCGCTAGTGAGAAAAGTGTACCATTTTTATACTTTTGGTTGTACCTTTTGATTTTACAATTTAGGTAATTCGGTTATTAATTTTCCCCGATCATGCTTTGTTTTCCAACGCAAAATTCAACACCGCCTAGTAACTACAATTACACGCCATTGATCCCACGCCAGTGATTGTATATATAAAACAAGCACATGCGATACAAATTATTCTATTTGGTATAATTTGCAGCTGCTTTGTTTTTTCTTTGATTTAACCAGGCTCCAGTGTGATGGTTATATCTGTATTATTCTTTCTCAAATGAGAATTTGGTTTTCCATTTGCAGTGGTTTGATAGTCGATGAAAGGAGCTTCATGTTAATAATTTTCGTTGTTTTTTTCGCTGGAATGCCACTTTACCCCTTGCAACAAATTTGCACAAGATCGAGTGATATGTATGCCCAAATGTGCTGTAGCGCTCCATTCATAGACGGTTCATTCTGTTTAATGTCCATGTTTGTCAGATAGTGAAGCATGCGCATAAAATGTTGACACCTTAGCTTTGCAATTGTAAATATGTATTCTTTATTTTAATATTAAAGGAGCAACAATTTTTCATTGCTTTTCAAAGGAATTTAAATTTAAGGCCTCCACATGTTTCAATAATCCACAAGTTGAATATTTCCTGAGTGCTTTCTATAGATTCTAGTCCATCGTCTTATAAATATGAACTAAAGAAGTATCTTGCTTTTAAACTCAAATTACGTCTGACTTTATAGCGATATGGTATGAATCTTTGCGTTTATTATGCCTCTGGTAATCTGCTCGATTTGTACAAGTGTTTGGATGTGTACTTTTCCATGAAGTCAAAAATGAGGTAAGAGTTTCTCAAGTTTACAGTAGATGTAAGTGAAAATCACATGCATTGTTATTTATTTTTTGTATTTATTTATAGTGCATATCCTTGCATCAATTAACATACGTCAATTTTAACTGCTCGTTACTAAGAAAAACGGTGCACCTTCTTCGCAAAGTAATGGTAAGTGAAGCTCAAATGTTATATATTTTCAGGTTTTCTACAAAAAAGTTGTTTGGGCGTTTTTTAATTTATTACTAACTTGATTACTAGATCAATTGAAATTTTCATACAAATGTTTGATAACATTTAAACAAAATTATGCATATTTGTTGCAAAAGTTTAGTGAATTTCAAAAATCTAAATCTAGGAAGAATTCTAGATAACTGAAACTATAGTTTTACTTCAGCCATTTTGATTTCGTTAAAACAAATGATTATAATGAATCGTACAAGCCTTGTCTATTATTTATGTGAATTTCAAACATTTACTTAATACTGATCGTTGTTTAGGTTACTTTTGTCGAAATTCAAATTTTAGCGGGGTACTTCATGTTAATTTTCATTGTCACAACATCCCGAGTGGAAAAATGATATATGAATAATTGAATATATACGTATATCATTATTATACAGTGATGTGAAAATACGATATGTGGACATATCAGATATCAAACATGTATACTCTTATATTGTATTTTTGTCCATAAATGATCATTTATGCAAGCGTATCATCATGTATGCCCATATTTGATAGCACATCCGATTACTGTATATGTCCATATATCTCCAAACATAGGAAATTATCATTGCAACGCATTGAATATGCAATATCTTTAGCATAACAACATCAATGTGTCATGAAATGAATGGATCTAACTTAAAACATTTTTTTTCATATTACGGATAGTGATTTTCCAAAATTAAAGATGTGCTCAGAATAAAGTTGAATAACTTTATAGTTATTTAGGCATTTTGAAACATCCTGTTTGCTCAGTTTGCCGCCTAGAATCTAAGCAGCTGGTTGCAGGAGTATCCTGTTTTATAAATAAATATAACATCGGATTTTCGAACATTTCTCTTGTTCCATGCAGACGATTTTTGCTTAATCGTGTTGTTTACAATATGTTAATTTCCACTAAAGAAAATTTAGATAAATTCAAAATAGTACAACTGAATTATTTCCCTTTTTATTTGTTTTCTTAGCAGAATGTTTCTTTGAAGAGAAATGTTACAAATACCTTCGTTAATTTAAAAAAAGCATAGCTTTTCAACGTTTTCTGATGCGTTTAGCAATAGGCTACAAAATTAATAGAAAGTTCACGACAAATGCATTTTTAATAGCAAATTTTTCAAGGTATAAACTCAGTATCCTAAAACAAATTTGAGAGAAAAATTGCTTGTTTCATTGCCATTTCTGTTGTCTCAGTAGAGTAAAACTGCTGCATTGTAGCCTAGTTAAATATTCTAATACGTATAATTATTTTTCAAAACATTGCACAAATGTGCTAAAGTTTTGGTGATTGCCATATTTTTGGATTATAAATTTCTCCACTTAAAAATGGCATCAAATTCCTTTTACTGCATCATACATTGTGTACCAAAGAATTCAGTGTCACGAGTGAAAATGGTATTTTAAATGCATTTTTCGACGATTTTTATATTTGAAGTTTAATTAATTTTTGGTGTTGGTCCATAAAATGTTCTTAAAAGTTAACCCTTGTTTAACATATTTTGGGGGTTTATTAAAATAATGTAACACCTCCGCATTTCATTCTAATATAGCGTATTTCTATCAATCTTACATTTTCTTTCAAATCTCATATTTTTGCAATTCTTTCACAGTTGTCATTTGAACCCACGCATTTTTTTCCCTATATAAACATTTCTAAATTTTCCACGACTAAAAACAATATTAATGCATTATACCAAAATTTATAACCATTAAGAAATTAAACATAAATTTTCATAAAAATTAAATGTAATCGTAAATATATAAAATTGTGTGTGATCTGCGGTGCATCTTTTATAGTAGAATTCCTATTAAAAAAAAAATGGAATGCAGGGTGTTTCACAGGGACTAGAAGTTTGAAAACCACTGGTGTAGGGTACTGATTTAAATTGAAGTTGACATTTATAAAATAAATTAACATTCGAGAATAAGTCTAGAAAGGTGCCTTTATCCAACTGATACTTTGATCTTTTTGTGCTCTTTTGAATACGATCTAGAAAGAAGGTAAGCTGCCCCCATTGCTATTTGGTGCTTCCCTGCATGGCACCGGTGGCGTCATCGTTTTTGGCATCAGTAGAGGAGATGTAGGAAAGGATGCTGGATGCTGCGCTCGCAGGGAGATGCTGCCTGCTACATCGAGCGACGAGGATGTGTTAGTCAGCAGTAGGGGAAAATAGCAGGGATGTTGAAATAGGCCTCATTGGTTGTTCGTCTCCGGTTTTTTTCCGTCTCCATCCTCTAGTGATCGGGAATCTATAGCATCGACAATGGCCACGTCCGACTTTAGCACCGGTAAAACCATTTGCATTTTGGCCATTGTGGTGGGATGCTTCGCCATCCTTTGGCCCAAAGTGTTCTATCCGATGATGCAGGCAGCTTTCACCATGACGAAACCCCGACTTAATGACGAACAAGGTGAGACGCTTAATTATCTTCCTCTTGCTCCTCATCCAGGTCAGTCTTTTTTCTCTTCACTAACTACGTGTTTTCTTTCTGACGTGTTTAACTTGTTTTCTTTTGCGTTCTGTGCTTTTGTGGGTCGTGTTCTGTGAATGTTCTCAACGTTCCTCTGGTGTGAACTCAGATGGGGACAGGGATATTGAAACTCGGTCGCCAAGGCTAAGGGAAAAATATTTTCGGTGCGGGGTACGTCATATAGCCTTTCGTAGTACTGGAGTGCGGATTTATTTATACATTTAGGCTGGTGTCGAATTTAAAAACATATGTTTTTTTTACTTATTTTAATTTCCGATTTCTGATAAATTAAACACATACAAAAACCTATGCCCTTTTTGAACTTGCATTGGTAAACATCCGTAAATAAATCCCGTGCAAATTTCTTTTGGAAGTGTTGAGTTTAAAATGCTACAAATAAAACTTTTCAATAAAATGTTAGAACTAGAAATAATAACTACAGAACGGATGCACTTGGAACATCTGTTAAATGTTTGAAAACAAGACTACTTTTGTTTCTCCTTGACGTCGGCTGGAATTTCATAGCTAGTCACACCGAAATGGTTTTGACTTAACCCACTGAAACAGATCTAGTAAAGTTTCTGAATGTTATATTTATCCATTTTTCTGTTTTTCTTATTGAACGTTTGTTGATTGAAGTTAGGTTATGCAAAGTTTCTATGAACAACTTCTATTATTGCAAGTGGAGTTCCTAAAATTTGTTGGGAAATCCTTAATATTGTAGGGAAAATCCCTAATATAGTAGAGAAAATCCCAACGTTTTACTATTGAAAAATTATGTAAGCTAGACACCAATTGAAAACATAATCTTTATAAAGTGCGTTATATGCAAATTACCAATATCTAAAGATTAAACTTAGCGATTAATTATAATTAGAACCTTCTGAAGCTGATTATCAAAGAAAAGAAATTGGTTTAAAAAGAAAATTGAAGGATTGATATTTAGGAAAGTTTAAGGAAGGAAAGATGTATTTTTAGACGTTAATTTAAATCAATCAAATGCAAAATTTCTTAACCACATGTAGCGAGAAATATGAAAGTTAACTAAAGATTTACTAGTTTTCATTAAATAATACGTGGAAAAATACGATGAATTGATATGCTTTTGAAACTTTTTAGGGAATAAAATATTAAAATTAATTAAATGTGGAAATATTGATCTCAGCTAACCTCAATGATAAATAAGGTGGATGCTTTGGTTTACTATGATAGCATTACATATTTAAAGTCATATAATGCACCCTTATTCTAAAAAAGGTAAAAAGGCATCCTGCATGATCAAGGCCAAATTAACGGATGTTTATTCGGTGCGTTTGGGCTGTAAAAGTTTTTTTTTTCCTTTCCCTTGGTGTCTGCTATAACTTCGAGGTTCGTACCAAGTATGTGTAGTGTGTATATTTAGCTTTCCACCAACCTCAAATCTATTTTGGATGGAAGGCTTGTAGTCCAAATTAAGACAAGATTTACAGATGATTTTACACCAATAATCAAAGTCAAATTTAGTAGAAATTAACTGGCCTGAGCTGTGGTGTATTAATGCATCAAAGGTGCAGTTCAATTTTTAATACTTGTTTTTTAGGAACATTGTATGCTGCAAATGCTTTGGTTTTTTTTATTATAAATAAAAGGGTTCTCGGTTAGATAAAAAAAAAGTCTTCGCATAATGTTGGCACTTGAAAACGACCTCGTTTTTAAATTTGGATAGGCCCACTTTAAAATTAGTTTAAAAAATGCCAGTACATCTTTATGTCTCTTTTCATTTTTTGCAATGTTTGCAAGGTTGTTAATTATTCGACAAGTTAATTAGTTTCGGAGTGTTATTGGTAAAGGGGGAAAAAAAACAGGTGTGTTTTTTTTTAAAAAAAAATGCAACGTAAGCACAAAGTTATTTCCTGGATTAAATCACTCGGAAATGAAGGCTGTCTCTACTTTCCTTCCAGTAGAGAACCCATCTTAGGTCAAAATAAACGTCATACTAGACGGATATTTATATTCAGATGACAGTAGTTGACAAAACGAAAATAACAAAATAGGAGTTAGTTTTTCAATGCCTAATTGTGCAACTTCTGAATCTCAAGTTAAACTACTTGTATATGTGAAAGAACTAATCAAAAACTTTCTTCTGTATAATTGTGTTTGTCATTGTTCATTTCTAATTTATCTCTTCTCTATTTCTTTGCTTTTTTAATTTACTTTCTTTCTATTTTCAGTTAATTTTATTGCTTATTTGTTTTTACTTACAAACTGCTTATATTAAAGTGTGAATTAAAACTAACGACAGTTTTAGCATGCCAACGTCTTTATACATACCTTAGCTTTAATGGCGGGAAGAGAGGAGCCACGCATTGAACTAACTGAACGTAATGGGTGCGCATGCGTGGTTCTTCCCTTCCCACCATTAAAGTTAAGGTAAGTATAAAGACGTTGGCGTGCTAAAACTGTCTATTGTGACATAGACCTAAATGACGTCATTGCATTTGTGGTTTTAAATCGTTTCTAAATATACTGCTTAATTTTCTGCTTGATGCTATCTAACATGTCTTAAGAAATGTGATAAACCACACTGATAATGACGTCGTAATGGTATAGCTTATTGCACGTATTTATGAACTCTTGAGTAAATATTGGAGAGTTTGAGCCAGCCAACGTTAACGAAACGATAACGAGAAATAGCGCTGGCGGCCCGCGGAATGTCAAGGACTACCATATGCGAAGCATGGCATTTCAATGCCATTACGGGCCGCCAGCGTTATTTCTCGTTATCATTACCGTTATCGTTTCGTTAACTTTGGCTGGCTCAAACTCTCTAATACTTCACCGTGTATTAATTCGGTAAAGTTTTGACGCCTCAACCTTTTATGGGATGTCTGCTCCTCTTAACAGAAACCTTATCCACCCAGAACATCAAAAGTTAAATCTTTAGAAAGATTCGATAATTTAGTACGAGATCCGTAGTTTATGAAAAAACTTCTGTTGGAATTTCTGTTCGTCTCTATCATACTGACCAACATTAGTAACCATGCCTCGCTCAGCTCTAAAACCCTTACAAACCTTCAGCCCTGCATAACACCAAAGGTACCTTGCTATAGGTACTGATAGGAAATCACTAATCTTTGCCGAGACTAACCAAGACCTGCATCGAATGAAAGTGGAAACATGAATAAAATTCGAAAAAGCAACACGTGTGTTTATTTGATAGCGTGCTGTGATGTCATCTACGAAAGCAAGATTGATTTGAAATTCTTTGCGGAGCTTTGCAAGTCCGTGATCGATCGTGAAATGGCCACCGATCCCGGGATACGCAAATACAGGCAGGAGAGGTATCCTCCTCCAGGAATGATGGAACGCTGTCGCAAAAAAATTCTGGAGCTGTGTGACATTGACATCTCAGATGCACTTGTAAAAAACAAAAAAGGAAAGATTTCCATCGACATACGAAAAACAAATAACGACAGTGAACCCGACAAGCCGCAGAAGCTGAACCTGACGCAGTGTTTGGAAAAACATTTTCAACTCGGAAGCCCATTGCCTCGAAGACCAAAGAAAGAAACCCCAGCTTTGCCTAGTAAGAACTATGTGCCTGCTTAAGATAACAACCGTAACACTGCCCTTTGAAACTATCCACTAACTGCAAGCTGCTGTCCTCTATCATTTTTCAACGTCTTCTGGGAAGTCCTTTGGAAGTTGATCTAACATGTAACCATTTGATCTTGCGTTCTTTTATGCCCTTTTAAATACATGTACAGGAAATGGAATTACTACAACTTGATATACTTCAATGTAATCAATTTTATACACTTACTGGCCCCATGTAGGCAATGTAAAAATGGTATTACTCGTACATGAAATTTGATCCTGTTTTTATAAAATGATTCTTTTTTCCCCAAAATATTCTTCCATTTTTTTAATGTAATTTAGCTTCTGCTAATAATTTTTATTTTCTCATTTCCTAACCTTTTTTCATCTTTTCTAGTGTGTTTTCCTTTGTCATCTTTGTCATAATGCATATATAACCTAAACAGAACTTTAAAACTAAACAATCATCATTACATGCAATGCTAAAACTTGCAGACAATATTTTTATTTTAACAGATGTGCCTAAAACTTATTTTCATTCACGTGTCGTCTGCCAGATCTTAAATTCTTCCACTTATAAAACCAATCACATTTTTTTAAAAATTAGGGTATAAGGGAATTTAATTTTTTTATAAATGTGAGGGACCAGGTAGACGAATTATTCAAAGTGGTGAAAATAATGTTGGAGGTATTTTCACATTTTTTAAAGGAACTGTTATTCAAGTTTTAGCACTGCACATGTTGACGTTTATGAGTTTGTTAAATAATCTGTTAACTATTACAGGTCACATAAGGCAAGAACGGCCGTCTCACGTGGGTCCACCAATCTCACATCCTGCACTCATGGAAAGGGGTAATCCGTTTCAACACAAAGCGCAAGATCGAGTAGCTCCAATTCCCGGAAAGGTAAGGAGTGGGGTCTTTGATTATATAAATTACGTTTAAAAAGTTGTAATTTGCATAGCTTCGTTTTTGATACTAACCGAGTTGTCCATTTATCTAGCTAAGCCCCGGGGGGTCTCTGCGGCCAACATTGAGCACCGGCAAAGTGGGACCTTCTGGAAAAGGTGGAGGGGCAATGGGCTTCGTTATGCCCATCTATACAGTGGGCATTATTGTGTTTTTTCTCTACACCATCACTAAGGTAAATACAGGTCGTATGATCGCAGTGCAATCCTAGTTTAAATGTCTATTTTCCAAAAATATGTAATTTTTTGTGTGAATGTTAAGGTTCTATTTCGCCGACCTGAAGACAAGACTGCCAAAGTTATGGATTTCCACATGGATCCTGAATATCGAAAATATGTTCTCAGCGAAGAGTATGGAAACGGAGGTCCTCTCTCTTATAACGACTATTTGAAACGAAAGGAAATGCAAGAGACTGCTGCAGCAAAAGCAAAGTTGTTTGGAGAGAAGGGCAGAAAACAAGGTGGGAATTTCATATTTTTATCCATTTTTCAACATTTGAATTTATTTATTAAGTATTGAGACATTCCGAGCAATTATTTTTTATGTAAATACAAATGAAGAAATAACATTGCGTAGTTTGTTGCCAAACATATATAATTAGGTTGGAAATGAACGGCCTGATGGACAGTTTCATTTGTAGACTTTGTGGACACCTTGACTAGCCTTACATCCGAATTTCATGTAAATCCAAATGAAGTGATAGTTTAAATTTATTTTCAAAATATTAAATTCCAGAACAATTAAACTTATTTTTGAATTTAAAACTATATGACTGTAAAATTTAAAGTAAGCTGATAAGAAATATTAATTTCATATTGAATATTCAAACTGATCTCATTCCAATTAAAATTATCCATAATATTCTTCCCAATAATACTCAAAATCAAATTCTCCATAATGTATTATTCGATAATGTTAGTTTAGGTAATTTCCAGACTTGGTAATTTAAACGTATCAGCATTTTCAGTTATTGACGTTATAATTACCCAGAGTTGGCAATAGCTAAATGCAAAAGCACCCAATTGTGAACAATTTGTGAACTATTTATAGTGTATTTTGAAGGATTTTTTATATCTTATTAATTGGAGTTTAATGCAGTGAATGTAGATGAAGGGGATGAAGCTGACATAGTAGCGTTGAGACGTCAGTTAGAAGAAACACAAGCTGAAATGGGTCGACTTATGAGTAAGATGACCTATGTCAACAGTAAACTCGAACGTGCCTCCATGGGCAAAATGCCGTCCGTGTCTAGTAGCCAGTCGGAGGTACATGTCGTGTGTCAGTCAGCTAAGCATCTTCTTGCCTAGCAATTGTCTTCTGTTTTATGTGCTCATTTTATTCGTTTCGTAGCTGTGGCAAGTCGCTTTTTTTCATATTTTTTTTTGTTTACTCTGTTCGAACTGCACACACGGCATGCACACATTTTTTTTACAGCAGATCATAACTGTCAGAAGACTTCAATTAGAAAAAGTTATATTTGTTAATGCAATTCCTCAATCAGTTATTTTCTGATTAAGGCATCCTGATCGAGCATCAGATTTTCAACAAAAATCTGGTTAGGTACCTTCAAGTTCAAGTAGGTGTTTTCCAGCTGATAAGGTACCTAGAAATCCAATAAATATGTTTAATATAAGGGAACAAAAACAAACTGATAGCAGAACCAACCCTGTTGAATAAATTATTTAGGGCCATTATGTCATATTATGTACCATATATGATATATGACGTTTTATGTCGATGTACATATGGATGAAAACGTGGACTTACATATGCCACTTAGTTATTAACTTACAGAGATTACAGAGTGAATGTATGGTCCTACATTCCCGTATATGGACATAAATGCCATATGTGGGTATATAATCTTATGGTATTCTCATATGTCCAATTTTCGATATGTCCATATATGTGCCATATATAATTTTTACACCAGGGAATCCTCATTATAGTTACGTTAAGTGTAAATTTTCGTTTACTTTATTCAATGTTTTTTTGGTGTAAAAAATTCATGACAAATAAGTCAAAATTTTCTGTAAAAATGCTAGTGTTTGTTTGAGCATTTTGGATCAAACATACAGGGACCCAAACCTCATTCCAATGACATCAAGTTGAAATTTACATTATCAAAACTTTTAAATCAAATTTATGTTATCTAAAACATCCTTGAATATCAGAAACTGCTAAGTACTATCTAATATTACGGATATATATATTTTTTTAAACATGGAATATTAACTCTTGCCTACGGCACATGAAAAGCTAATGCTGACCCTGCCTATAAAATACATTAAATTAAAGGAGCAGTGCTCTAACAACAAGTAGTTTAGGTTATCGACAATCCAAATCATGAAGGTAGTTTTTACAGGGAACTGGTTTCAGGCAGTAAATTAAGATATGCAACGGTTGCAGAATTTTAATTTGCTGTTTGCCCTCCACTTCGCATGGCAGGGCAATATTCAGAAGCATTATCAACAGCATAGGTATTCTTAAGTTACGTAGAAATCTATAGAAATGAACAAGTTACGGAATTTTTCTCTGTAAGTAAGCCTGATTTTGCTAGTATGTTTTTCCATCCAACTGCGTATAAATGTAGTTTTAGACACGAGTCTGTTTTCTTTGGATTATATTTAGTTATTTCTTTTTTCTTTGTTTTCTTTTTTTCCTTTCATTTTTGTTCTATAGTTTTCACAGCCATTGAGGGCATCATAGCTGAAATGGATGATTTCAGAGACAGATTAATGGCGGAACAAACAGTTCAGAAGAGCATTGATATTGAGGTATTAAAAAAAAAAGATGTGATTTGGGTTTTTAATGCAAACGTACGAGTAACGTTGTTGAAGACCACTTTGAAATTGTTTTAGTTTTGATACGGCTGGTTTTGACGAAACAATTGAAATTCACTTTCTTATATAACTAAACAAAACAATTTGAAATGGTCTGTTTAGTCAATGCTTTTTGAAGCACGTATTTCTAACTGCTGAACTTGCTTTTATTTTTCTTCAAAACTAACTTTATGCTCGTTTTTTCCACTTTTTTTCATAAATGCAAATTAGGGATATTATTAGTCGAACTATGCATTTAAATTACTATTTAAAATTCTGGAATGCTTCACTAGGGGCATACCATTTTTCAGAGTGCAGTAGAATTCCTCTTATCCGGCTCTCTGGCTTAAACGACGATTTCAGAAGAGCCTACAAATGAAATTTAAACTAAACTTGTAAATACACATGTACATACAACAAAAACTGCACAGATACACTTTTACAGTTCGTTCATTTACATAAATCGGCATTGGACACATTATTTTCAAAAATAGGGGTTCTTTTTGTAAATATGTTAATTTCTAAGCAATATTATATTAATATTATCGTGTTTTTTATAAACTCTGGATTAACCGTCTCTCTTCCTTTTCCAACCAGGACGGATAAGAGCGGTCCTACTGTACTATTTTGCATGATAATGTTACACAAAAGCTTACTTAATTTGGGATATTTAAAATAAGTACTCTTAAGTTAATAGCAGTTGGTTTAATAAAATATCAAAGGAAATGCCCATGTTTAAATATAATCAAAGTCAGACATTTTGACTCTACAGAAGTTTTTCTCTCATGGTTATACTGTTTAATGTATAGTTGAAGCAAGGAAACCTGTCAAACATGCCAATGTATTGAACTGTTGAAGACTTTTTATCTCTTATCAAATTTTGCTGTTTTAACTATTTTTCTTTGAAGTAGTATTTCAGTCTATTTTTATATATTTTTATATTTAGTATTTTTTATTCTTTTGCTTAATGCATTAATGTTTGTAAATTATTGGCTGCCTGTGCTAAGTTAATCGTCTGTTTACTTTGGCCATTATCTATGATATTTGAGATCTTGCTCATTAGCAAAATACTGCTTCCAAAATGTTGGTATTCTGAACGTTTGTCTCCACCATTTTGTTTTTGAACACGTCAATGTACCAAAATGATAATTAATTTCGCCAACAGCGCTTCCTTTTTCTAATGATTAATAATTCACAACAAACATTCATCAGATATTCTAGCTGTTGGGCAAAGTAATTTTGTGTTCTGTGCTGCTTGCTATATTTGAAGTTTAAAAAACTGGCGTTATGACCTAGTTATCAAGTTACCAGTTACCAATTACAATTATCCGCACAATTAGGATGAATCTTTTACGACAACGGATGACGAAACCACCAGGACCAGATCAGAAATGGATCGTCCGGGCATGAAAAGGGATGATTCCTGCGATGACGCTGCAGCGTTGGATTTGGATGTCATTGTTCCAGATCTAGAAGGGCAAATAGAATATTTGGAGGAAACAATCTCAAAACCGGAGGAACCTTTTGATCAGCCCAATGGAAGGATTTCAAAGCTCGAGGAACCCATTAATGAATTAGCCGAACAATTGAAAATAATTTCTGTCGATTCTAAATTTGCTGTTCTGGGAATAGATACTCAAGCAGAATTTCAGAAAGAGCCGGAAGAGCCTGAAGGTTAGTAGGTTTTGGATACTAATATTTTTTCAAAAATATTTCTATTTTACGAATAGTACATAAAGCATTCTTGCACGAAAAATGTTCAATTAGCTACAGGTAGTTGGTAACTTGTGGTCAATTTTACCTGCACATTTCATTTTACCAAGGTTTATTTAAACTTAATATTTCCAGCAACCGAGATTTCTAATATTATTCTGGAAACATCAGTACCGTCCGATGCGCAGATTTTATTCGCGGAATCTCAGTGCCTCACCCATACGTCCAGAGACCGCATTGAAGGATGGCCAGATGAGGATCAACCAGTAGTGGTCACTGGAAAAATGACCATATCTCTTCTGGGCAAAGAAGCCAGTGTTCATTCTACAGAAAGCAAAACTAGCAAACGCCCAACTGCACCATCCAGATTACGTAGTATCGATGAAGTTGAGCCACGAAAACCTACTAGCAGTGAACGGCAGAAAATTGAAGAGCTGGCAAATGTAAGTTCTGTTCAAAGTCCAGTTTTGACTCTATTGCTTCATGTTGGGAATATCAATAAAATGTCATTTTACATCGTAAGATTTTATTATAATAAAAAACTGATGGCGTGTCATGACAATTTTAGAGCCTTGTTATGTGTGCCATGAAAATACTAGCGTTGTTATAATTATTGACCATGTTTCTAATAAAATTGGATAATGATACAAATCTTCCAAAAAATAGCCCGACATAGTTTAGAAAGTAAAATATGTTAATCTTTATATTAACGAAATTCTCATGTATATGCAGGCTCTCGTAGAAGATATCCTTCACAAACAAGTACCAAAGATTTTTGAAAGCGCTGCCAAGAAGGGGTCTGTTTCTCCAGACATGGATACGTTTGAAGTATTGAGTGGGCCCAGACGGGAATTGAATCTCAAGTCCCGCGTAAGTCCCCGAAGACAGTACAGCCGAGAAAGCATCAATTCTCAAGGATCCAGTTTCGAGTACGTTTCTGCTTGCCAAGACGAACCGTTAACACCGACAGCAGAAGAGAGTCCAAGGCTGAGCTTTAGTCCAGCAGGGTCCGATAACGCAGGATTTGAAATTATCAAGAATGGTAACGGCTTTCAGTTGAATGGCAGCAGCCCAACCAGCTTCGAATGCATTTCGGCTGGCAGTGGGTCCCCATACTCCCCCGAAATCGAAGCATCGTTTGAAAAAATTCGCTCGGAAGACAGCAACGGAACGGAGCGCAATGCAGAAAGTTGTGCAGAATCCCCGGCACACGTCAATTCGTCTTTTCTTCCGATTAGAGGAGAAGAGAACAACGAAGTTCACGACCAGGATATCTACGTTCCTGGTTCCGAGTTAACAGAACGGAGTTTGAGGCCAAACAAGGATGGCTTCCAAGAGCCCGATGCAAAAATTAAAGATGTAGAGAACATAGTCGAAGTTGCCACAAAGTCAGAAGGCGCCTCACCCTTTGAAGAAATGCCTCCTCTTGTGGAACCGACTTCTCCAGACTTCAGTAGTGACTTTAGTTTTCCCTCGAGAGACACGAGCTCCGAACAAAGTTCTGCCGAGTCCGTTGTGAGCGTGACGGAAGTCTGCAGGCCAGAAGCAGATCAGAAACTCTCTGAAGAACAGATTGCGCAAGGAAACGTGGGCAATTACACGCAATAAGGTGCTCGAGCGTATTAAACATTTTCTATTTGGCACGATGTATTAACGAAGAAAGTGCTGATGACTTGCTAGACTACATCAGAACTACTGTAGAGGCAGTGCAAATTGCATTGTTTGACGTTTGGTGCACTGATATCTAGTGAGAAATTGTGGGGCAAGCTCGAATGGGATAAAGGAAATGACAACTCCCACAATTTTGATTACAAAAATTCAAAATTTTTAATTTTTCCCCAAATTATTCAAGACGTTTTTTACTCTACTTTTTCATAAAACACCCAGGAAAACAGGAAAAATGTTAGGACAAAGCTTTTTGTAAATTTGAACTGACCTTACTTTAGATATGGCTGATTGTTGGTTCACCAGACGTACATTCAGTAGGTTTTGAGATTTTAAAAAAAAGAACGATATATAACACTAGATACTGTATGTGCAATATTATTTTATACTATTGGTTACAGGTAATTGAAAACATCTGAGAATAATAAAATTAATATATTATTTTACTGACATATGATATAAAAGTAAGATGGCTGTTAAAGTTTGTAATGTGATTGCTATAACTGAAAATATTTGTTAATGTTTTAGTTTTGATAGGAAAGCTATAATTTCTCTTCTGACTTAAAAGTCGGAGCAGATAAGTGAGTTAAATTGGTGGATTTTTGATAACGTTGTTCACAAAGTAACAAACAAAAATTGACAAAAATTGCTGCCCTGTTATGACAGTATTTTTAAATTGCTTAGCGGGAGTAGTCATTTATAATTATTTTCAAGTAAACATTTTTATTTTGATGACATTATTTTAGGCATGTTTTATTTAAAACTTGCCACCAGGTTTCAAATTAACATCACTGAACGTTAACATTGCATTTAATAAGTCAGAAGATACAGCAAGATTTCTGAAAGAGGTTGTTGCTAAGTTCCTTGTTCTGCAACTGTATTCAATTATTTTTCTACCAAAAATGGATATTTGCATGGTTTCTAAGCTGCGTCATAAAAGCATGGCGTAATGTTTGAATTACCCTAAAATCCATTGAAAGCATGATAAGAACGTGATATCTACTAAAGGTCTGCCCTGTCTTGTGGCTCCAGCTTAGCTTGCGTTTTTTGGGGACATTTTTTTCCTGTGCTAAACTGCAAGCCAAGATTGAGTTATATAAGACAGCATGTGGACGATTTTGTTATGAAAAGGTGTATGTGTATATTCCTGAAACGATGGTATGATTAAATTCATCGAATCGTACCTCATATGTTTCATTCATACATTTCAGTTAAAAATTCTCTTTTTTCCCCCCTCTTTTGCAAATAACATTACTTGTGCTTATTTTGCTATGTACTCATTTTCAGATTCAAATCTCCTTTTTTTTGTATATAAAATTAACATATTTATTGGATGGTATGTCTCTGATAGCCGTGACTGTCTTCAGTAATTGTCACAGGACGTATAGACAGATTTCCCCAGCTAACTTTTTTTTCTTTTTTTTTTTTCAAAATCTTCTTCTCCATTTGCTGACCCGCTTTAATTAATTGTTTTTCTTTTATAGCATGTACATTTCCTTGGATTGTATAATCATGGCTGCGACACTTAATAACGTTTCACCCTGTATCTGGCCACCCCAAAACTTCATCACCCACTGCATAATATTAATAAGCAAGTCTATAATCATAAGTTACAGGTTGGTTTGGTTTCATGTCCATTTATGATTCACTTTCAGTCAAATGCTTTTTGGGGGTTGTTTATTAGTCGACGAGCCTCAATTATGCTAAAGGATTTATGTTCTTTATAGTTTATGTAAATTAAAAAGTTATGGCCTTAACAATATTTGTGTGTAAATTACATATTCAATAAAAACGTCTTCAATGATTTCAAGATTGCTCTGCTCTTGTGAGTATGTATAAGCCTCTGAAATTTTTTAAATGTGCATATTACAGAAAATCAAAACTGCTTCTAGTTAGCATAGAACTTGCCTTCCTATTTCCGTATTTTCGATATTTGTCGTAGTTTTTATTCCATTTCATCAGTAACTTACTTGCCATATATTACATGAAAATATCACATTGCTAAATTCTTCCAGGTTTTCCAAAACTATAGCTCAAATGCTGTTCTGCGTATAATGCCGTTTCTTGTTGATAATTATGTCGAATTAATTAATGAAGATCTTTTTGTATCTCTACTTGGAAAATTTGATTAATTAATTTTCTATTTCATTTATTAATATTTGAGAAATTTCTGTGGTGCCGCCATTTTTCATTCCAGTAAGTTTTTCAAGTCGGAGCGCTGTTGTGCTGATGAATGCGGACGCTCCAATAAAGTTAATGAAATCACCTACTACTCGTTAAGGTTAGTAATATATAATTTAATTATAATAGCTTTTTGTACTAGCAAATCTACGTTTACTATGCCAGCATGAGATGTTCGTGGTTTAAATTCGTACACAAAGAAGCCACACATTTTTACGTTATCGAGTTAATTTTTTAATATGCTTTTATTTCCAGAAATCTAAAAGACTGTTAATTGTAAGAAAAAGTTATGCGGCAGAAGTGCTGGTGGTTATGTCAACTTATGTGTCGACTCAGAATTAATGGTGGACATCGCAAAAAGGTAATTATATTATTGATAAACCATTGGTCACGGTTTGATGTTTCAAGATAACAATATGAAGGGGGATGGAACAGATCCGTTGAAATAGGCCATTAATGTCCCTAGTACGTTCAAACATTTAAATCGCCCGCCTAAATAATTTCACGCCTTCTTTTTTATCGCCAGACTTAAAAAAACGCACTTGTCCGTTACAGAGCTCCGTACGTTTCTGACGTTCTGAGTACTGACGTCTGTCGGCTTACGTATTTTTGGCTTGCGCGGCTGAGCGAAAAGATTTCTGGGTTCTTCTTGATACTTTGTTTATTTTTTGTTTATTTTCAAAATGGCTTTGACCGTCAAGGAGTTGTCGGCTATTTACGGGTTAGTTTGTTTTATATAAGGGTTAATTACATATATTAGTACTCGAACATAAGCTTTGGTTTATCTTGTGTACATTGAATCTATAGTGTTATGCAACATGACATTGCCATGTGTTTTACCGATTGCGAAGCTTGCTCAACATTGCAGTCGGATTTTTAATTTTTTTCTTTACAGACTTTTAAATGAAGAAACAACAGAGACTTTTGAAAATATTGCACATAGCTTTCACCACACGGTAGCCAAGCAAGATAATTTCAAATTTGGTTGCGCATTGGTATGTAATATTAATTGTCATATTATTTGTATTACTGTTGTTGTTTGCTGGAGCTTGAAGTAATCAATTCGATATTATTACCACAGGTGATGCTGCTGCAACAGCCAGACTTGTTACCAAATCCAACCCAACGAATAATGGCGATTTTTCTCTTGTATGAAATGTACCGTACGGAGCCGTTGTCCATTAACCCATTTGCACCAGTTTTTGTGCATTTACTGGTAGGGAATGACTCCTGTTCATTTGTGTTGGGCGCCGGTGCCGGTGGGTCACGTGCTTGCCTCTCGGACCTAAGGTGCGGGGTTTGTTCCCTGGTCGGTCGAGGTCTGTGGGAATTTTTACGGATGGGCGAAATTCCTTAAGTGGCTCCTGTTTCGGATCATAGTTTAAACCGAGGTCCCGTGTAGATCCCCCTTGCTCTCTACACGGTAAAAACTTCTCAAGAGGGGATGAAAGTCCCTCCTTGTAGCCATATGTTTCAGGTAGGAGATGGAGGCTCATCCCCTGGGGTTGGTGGCCCTCATGAAATATGCCAACGTTAAAAATTAACAAGCAAACATTTATGTTATAAATGGTATCATGTGCTTAGGAATATTTCACTACACTATAACCATTGATGATTTGGCAGAAACTCTGAAATAATTTTCCTCGAGACGTTTGTTTTGCCCTCTTTCAAACGAAAACGTGAAATTTAAATTAAAAAACTTGACTATGCTGAGGTGTCTTTTACTAAATACCAAGAGAAATTCTACATTTCAAGATTATTAAAAAAGTTTCTACCATTTCTAATGTGTCCCTATTAACTTGAGCTTTCTTCACCTCCATGCAGCATCCTTCAGATGAAAATGTGAATGCAGGCATTAAAAAAAACGAATTTGCTGGACAGTTACCTAAAATAAGTAATGCTGAGAAGGAATTCTTATCACAACTCATTGCTGGCTCACCAAAGGATGTAAGTAGCTGAAAAAGTGTTGTTGCATCCCTTTAACAGAATTAATTACCAAAACATTCACCAAAACGTAAGCTCCTAAAAAGGTTTAAAAAAATGTTGTTATGGTTAGCGACTTGTTTAGGCCTTTTGCCTTTTGTATGCTAGGCTTAATTTGATTTTAGTGCACGATTAATTACTTGTTATAAGGTAATTACCTTATCATCTTTTCATTCAATCAATCAATCAATCTTTTCATTTCAATCTATCATTCAATTGGAAGTATGTACAACATCCTCCCTGATGCATTTTAAAATATTTTCTTTTTTATTTCAGCTGTTGAAACAAACACCTAAGCAAGTATTATCCATGGATGTAGTCGTTTCACAGGTGAACACACTCAGTTAATTTAATCTTTTTACATAATGAGTTTTTTAAATCTAATTTTCATTATTTTCAATTGTTCTAAAACTAGGCATTTGATGTGAGTGGATTGCAAATTGCCTTGGCAGAGCATCAGAGTGAGATGCCTCAATCTAGTAAAACTGGGATCCCAATTGTGTTACCTGACCCTGATTCCAAGCCAAGCATTATTGGGTAACTATTAAAACTGTCAGCTTTGACTTATTGAGATTTAACCAAATTATGAAATTGTCCTAGCAAAGCCTATTTTTGTTGTTGTTATTGCTATAGTCAGTTCCCAGATGCCAGTACCATTCGGAAAACAGCAGAAACGCTTTTAACGGGATCCAACTCTATTGTTGAACAATGTTATCATCCCGAACTTATTCGCCTAGCACCTCCGTTGTATTCTTGTGAAGATGAGGTATTCGTTTTTAGCTGCAAAATGACAACAGCATTTCGCCCTGCCGAAGTTGAAGCCTTATCGATCATTTTTTACAGTTGGCGTGGTTCAATTTCACTGAGCCGACTGAGCATCAGGTAGCTTGGGACACATCAATGTGTATCAGCAATTCTGCCGGTGTGGAAGCAAAGCGTTTAATGGTAAGGGCCTACAAAGGAGCCTTAACACCAAAACAACAACAGCAGCTCATCAGTGAACTCGATAAAGATACAAAACTCGTCTATCATATCGGCCTCACACCTGCTAAGGTAATTTAGTCAATTACTCTTTTATTCATTGCTGTGTGATTTCTTGAATGAAGCGACTTCAAAATTTAACGGATTCAATTCCTTGAGTGTTTTTAGCAAATTTACTGAACACCGTGATTATTGCCCAATTAGTTACTTTAACCACATATACGAAACTTAATTATTTCCGAAATCTTAGATTGATGGAATTGCAAATCAAAAAAGCCTTGCAAAATAAGCAACTTGTAGACCCGGTATTGTCATAACTATTAAGGGTGATGTGACTTTCTTTTATGCCTGACAGTAGTAATATTTCATGTTAAAAGTAAATTCCTGGAAAAGTTTTTATGGGAGGATTATGCATTTAAAGGGCAATTTTTGTAACTTTTTACAGCTTCCAGCACTTGTAGAAAATAACCCATTGATTGCGATAGAAGTTCTTTTGAAATTAATGCAGTCAAGCCAAATCACAGAGTAAGTAACTGAACGTTCGAGCATTTGAAATTCAGTTTGTAATGCATTATAACAATGTGGCGATTGAATTATTTTTCAGATATTTTTCAGTGTTAGTCAACATGGAAATGTCATTGCACTCTATGGAAGTTGTTAACAGATTAACAACAGTAAGAAAGCATTCAATCATATTTGATACATTAACTAAAATACAATTTTATGGAGAAGACTTGTCGTTTGTCAGACGTGTTAACATAATCTCAAATTTTGACTTAAGTCAGTCAGCCTGGCAATCGGGAGACTCGGGTTCGATTCCCGACCGAGTCGGCTATCCTGGCGGCTTTTCCACATGTGTTTCCAGGCAAATGCCGGGGTAATTCCTCTAAAAATCGGCCACAACCGTGCTCCTTCCGATACTTATTCTTCTACTTCCTCTTTCCTTTGACATACGTGTTGTATACTGGATGTGGGGGATATATCCCCAACATAGTGGTCTTTAGGCCTCTAAACTTCAGCCAACTAACCAAGAGGGACTCTATTGTACTGTAGTGCTAAAAAAGCAGTAAATAATAGTTTAATGTTTGGATTTTTATTTATGAAAGGCTGTAGATCTACCAACAGAATTCGTTCATCTGTACATCTCAAATTGTATTTCAACGTGTGAAACCATCAAGGACAGATACATGCAAAACCGACTCGTACGACTAGTTTGTGTATTTTTGCAGTCTCTCATCCGAAACAAAATAATCAATGTACAGGTAAGAATATTTCCTCGTTTTTCTAATGTTAAAGCACAGCAAAATTTTCCTTTTTGAAGTTTTGTATTTCATTGCGATGAGAGCAACTTTGTTTTGTTATAATCATTTAGAATCGTTTCTTACGAATTCTTTACATTTTTAGGAATTGTTTATAGAAGTCCAGGCCTTTTGTATAGAATTCAGCCGCATCCGTGAAGCAGCCGCATTGTTCCGTCTGTTAAAGCAACTGGATAATGGCGAGCCTAACTCAGGAAGTCAGACTCCAGCTCCTGCTGATAAGTAAATGTATCATTTAACTTAAATTCAACAAGATGGGGAAAAAAAGACTCCACACTCTAGTTTTTACTAAAGCTTGTTTTTATAAAGACAAAGGAACATCTGTTCAACACACATATGAAGTGCTCTCTTAACACTGGCTTTTATTGACTTGCAAAAAAGGAGGCATAATGAAATAAATTAATGAAGTATAAATCTAATTGTACACTATATGGTAAAGCAATCTATGATAAAACTTTCTTACACCAGACCATCTATTTATCAAAAAAACTGCCAACTCTTTCAAGTAAACTAAAACTTGATGCTTTAAAAAAAAATTACCACAAAGCAGAGAAACCTGACATTCCTGCACAAATAGGTTTCTCCTCACAAGAGTTTCCCAAATTTACTGGGATAAATTCAAGATTTCGTGCCTTAATTTCTTAAGGACCCCTCCCACAAAAAATAACCACCATATTTTTTTTACAAAGAGTCCACTCTGTATTATGAATTGTGGGATATAGTTTTTATATTTTGATCCAGTTATTTACAGTGCAGACATAGGATTTTTTCCAATTAACGGAAATCTCCCGCTGCAAACCGATAATTCCAGTATCATCAACTGGTGTTTAACACAAATTTTAAGCATAATTCCCATCTAGTTCTAAAATTTCAAGTATAATTCATAATTTTCCCGATGACTGACACCCAGAATGTTCAAACTTGGCAATTATAATTCCCCCAATGAAAATGAAATATTAATGATGTGTAATGCTTTCATTTTTTTTAATGTTTATTACTAAAAAAAAAGTTGAATGACTAAATTTTGTATAAAGTTCTGTTGGATTAATTCACCCAAGTCGAGAAAAAAAAATGCATTTATTCAAGATCATTAGTTTAAACTTTGCAGGAATTGGGAGTTTGCTAAAATGTCATAATTTACTTTTTGAGGATTGCACGTGAGGTTTCAAGTGCAGTTAACATATAAATCCCAAGAGTGGCCAGTAAAGAGTCTTGTAAGAGCCGTTTTAAAACTTATTCAGCATTCACTCCAAATCTTGCAAGTTAATGGTTGTTCCAGTGAATTCTACAACTGTCGTTTGCCCTGATGCGTCAACACCAGATGGTTCTGCCAACAAGGAAATTGGGACGGCCAATTCGTTTGCCATGGAAGACAAAAGACCGTCATCTTGATAAACGTCTCCATGTGGAGGTGGAGGGTCATCCTAAAAGAAAGGAACAACGTTAATTATGTGCGATGATTCTAAAGAGCAGATCCTTTAAAATCGGTCAACTTGCCGACAACAGCTGGTTTTGAATGAACCGAATCCCCGTGGTCGTGGAATTGTGGAAACTGACAGCGCTGGACGTTAAAATGACGTCGTTGGAAGTCAGCTGAGGAGAGGCCATTGATGCGAATGTTTTGTCTTGTGTGAGAGCGACTGATTCCAAGGTAGGACATAGAATTTGATTGTCATTGTCTTGTTGAAGCAGGCGTCGCTTGCGCACCCTGTCAATCCTCATGTGGTTGCTGCAGAAATCTGTTCTTGCGGATCCGCTGTTATTTTGTTGATGAACACACAAGGTACTCAACTGTTCGATTTCTGTAGGATAATCATTACAAATCATTGACCATCAAGTTAAAAGCATAAATCAACTGCCCCAAATAATCATTTGGTAGCAGCGATTTCCCATGAAAAAGATTTTTCATTGTGAATTTGTTTGAGAAAAGCAAATGGAAAGTAGTTACCAGATTTGGATGGTGAAACTGACGACTGGAGATGTCTGGAACTCGACTGTTCACTATCTGATGGAATTTCCCCAATTATCATAGTTGCAACTTCCACCTGTTGAGGCAAGATGTTTGTCGACAGGGTCTGTTCGACTGCACGCCATATCGAAAATTTGAGAATTACAAACTTAACTTTGACATGCAAATTTTGCGATCGAAAGGTTGATTACCGTGAGATTGGAGCAATTCCTGAGCGTTCAAAAGTGTTGCTTCCAACGCATCATCTTGGACTGAAATGAGTAAATTTCGAGATATCGCCAATGTGTATTGTTACAAATACAGAAAGATTCAGTGTCGGCACAGTTAAATCTCACAACTCTGAGGACAATTGTGAGGAGTCATGATGAGCCTTGTTTTAATCTTGCATCCCATAGATTTTGGATACTATAATTTAATAGCACCCATTTCTCGTGATGCATGCATGCCGCATAATGATTATGACGCATTGGGACGAACCTGTGACCGCAATTGCATTTTGTTGTTCGATGACTTGCTCATAATTTTCAATGGCTGTCGAGTCCTGTAAATCTTCGTTTGACAGCAGCGTCACAAAGTCCAATTGACCGGCATCGGCTGCAATAAAAACAATGAATTCAGCAAAGCAAGCAGAAATGAATGTTCTCCTTCAGTCGACGTTGAAAATAGTAGCATACCCAAAACTGGTGTGTGGTAACGCAGCATGTGGATGCGCAAACTAGATTTACAGTTGTATTTTTTGTCACAATTCTCGATGGGGCAAGGATAGACAATTTTTTCCACGCTGTTGCCGTGCTTCTTCAAGTGGACGTACAAGCTGCTTTTTGCAGTGAACCTGGCATCGCAGTCTAAAACGTCACAAAGCATTTGTAAACTACTGGATGTTAGTTTTCTGAAGCTTATTGAAAATGAAAATTCTTACTTTCATGGGGACATATGAATGGCTTGTCGCCACGGTGGGTCACCATGTGGCCTTGGAGATGTTCCAACCTCATGAAAGACTTGTTGCAACCTGGTTCTTTGCACGGATATTTTCTTTCACCAGTGTGCTTGCGCATGTGCCGCTTAAGCTTGCTGGCACTCGAAAATGCCCATGTGCAGCCCTGAAAGAGATGCAAGAGAAGATGCTTAATGCAGGAGACATTGATTTTCTGTCATTTAATCGAAAATTCTCAAATCGTTCTTGCATAATTTATCAATAAAAACAACGAGAATAGACTAGCAAGTATAAATAGGAAATAATAGTGCAAAAGCGGTATTAGGTAGTTGAATTTCTGTCGGCACATATTAAAACTTGCAACTTGAGGAAAAAAGTGGCAAGGAGTCATGATATGCCTCATACTATAGCATCTTGTAATCAGCCAACTCAATCAAGCATGAGCAAACTTTTGTCTTAAAATGCGCATAACAGTAGAACACGGTTAAGACGTTTTTTTAAGGGATCATGTTTGGAACATTACAAGTTATTTGCAACTTTGTTTCGGCATTCCAATTATATCACTGTTAACTTCACTTCCAGTGATAAAACTTAATGTTTTATTTTTCTGCGGCAGCTGGAGAAACGTCTTAACCCGGTTCTGCTGCATTCAATTAGATATTAGAATTGCCTTAAATTTTTGGCAATTATTCAATATTTACCTCAAAAGTGCACACGTATGGCCTTTCGCCAGTGTGGTGCCACACATGCACCTTAAATCGAGACAACTTGTCGAAAATTTTATTGCAGCCGTCTACTGTGCATTGAAAGTTGGTCTTCTGGTGGACCCTCAAGTGAGATGCCATGGAATTGGCCGTGTAATAAGTTTTCCCACAGGTTACTACGCTGCACCTAAGAAAACGTTCAATTAGTTCATTTCAAATTGGGAAAACTATATTTTTGGCCATGAGACAAATTTTGTATGTACTTGTATGGTGCATCGATTTCGTTATGCTCCTTCATGTGCAACTCCATTTTTCTTTTTGTTGAGAACTGTTTGTTGCAATTATCTATGGGGCATGGAATGCTGTTTGGAATTTCATGCAACTTCCTGTGCGAATTCAAGTTGTAGACAGTAGTGAAACTGCGTTGGCAACCGTCAAAGTTACACTATACGGAATAAGAAATGAACAGTTGAACTAATGTGAAGCAATATAAATACATTAGATCCAAAACATAAACTATACTTAACGACAAAATCCTTTGCACCGCAATGCGTTTCAAGATGGCGTTTAAGTTTGTAAAGCGTTGTAAAGGCCCAATCACAGCCATCTACTTCACACTGCATTATAAAAATAAATTATCAATTCAAATTCTGTAAAGCTTCCACAAAAACATTCCAGCCGAGCACTCACTTTGTAAGGCCTGACACCGGAATGGAGCATCATGTGAACTTTCAGTTTGCACTGCTTTGTGTACATCTTCCCGCAAGTTGGCTCTGGGCACGTCCAAACCTTTTTACACCGGCCCGTGTGCACACATATGGCACCCCCATGAACCTTCTTGAGAAATACAATAAATGAATTTAAAAATCAATAAAACAGGGATAATCCTCAATGTTAGATCCAACAAGACTGGTTCATCTCAAGCAACAAGCTTGTACTTATGGAATATATATTATTTTGCCCTAAATATTTCATGTAAAGATATTCCTAGATTTTCATGTTTTATTTATTAAATATCTAGAACATGGTAATACTAGCCTCCTCTCTTTTGCAGCCTTTAACTGGGACTTTTTCCAAACTTTCCGACGATAACATATCTCCATCAATGACGTCGCCTTGAAAAAGAAAATGTATCACTTTCAATGGGGATATCAAAAACCGAGCTTGTAAGGTCTACATTGGATGCTACTGCGTGATTCATATGTCGTGAACCATGACGCATGACGTAATTTGCATCCATTCAACTTGACGTACCAGAGCAATTTGCGTCTTGGAAAATTTCAGAACACCCTTCTTCCAAAACATCAGCTTGAAGTTTGGGCTCTGGATGTAGTACAGCAGTTCCTTCCTGGTCCACCAAATCGGCTAGCGTTATCGGCTGCAACGTGGCAGCCGCCTGCATGAGGTTCGCAGTGTTGATTTTGAACTCTCGCTGTCCGAGTTTTGTGTTGATGATTATGCTGGTCGTGTTTGTGTCGTCGTCGGTGGAAATAGATATGGTCGCCAGCGTGGAAGAAACGGACGCCGAAGCGCCGTTTTGGTCGGCGACCACCTCGTTCGCCTCCATAAGGCTGCATTTGTCATCGTCTTCCCCCTGGGAAACCTGCATCTGGTCGACGAGCCCGGCATCCTCAATTTGTATGTGTTCTTCTTGAGCGAGCATTTCGAACTCCTTTGGACCGACCGATTCCTCGAACTCTATCCCGGACTCCGGCATGCGCTCCAGCTCCTGGGGAGTCATCAGCATGATGTTTTTGTTGGAGTCGAAATCAAGGTCAGTCTTGACTTTGACATCGCCGTCGAGAAGTTCCTTGCTCATCAGATGAAGGATCGGAAACGCATCCACGCTGCTGGATTTCGCCGAATCCAACAGAATGGCGTTCTTTTCGTCCTGACTGAAAATCGTGGCAGCATTGGCATTCTCGTATAAGCAGTAGACCGGAGGCGGTTGGACTTTGGCTATGTATGGTGAACCTACGAGGCTGCCATCTGGAGGGACCACTCTGGAATTGCCCCCAACCTCCGAAAAGACAAGAGCAGGACCGCAACGAAATATATCGCTAATTCGGGTGCTTTTATGCGTAATCTCACCCAAGGAGGCCGCTGCTGAGTAGTTTTCGTCAGCGTCCAAGCGGTTGAATTCATAGTCTTCCGCAGATATCTTCATTTCGTTGTCTAACTCGATACTGGACATACTGTCGCTTCGGTGCTTCAACCATTCGTCCACCTTTTGCACAACCATGTCCGCATTGTTGGCGTCGAACTTTTCAATCCCGAACACATCTTCAACTTGCTGGCAAACGTTTTTAGGTACATTGTTCGATTCGAGGAGCAAGTTTCGATTAGGCCTACCGTTAGCGCGTGGTTCGCCATCTTGGATCTTACTATCCTCCTCATTGCTTCCTTGTGCGCCATTTTCATATTCTTGTTTGGGGATGACGATTTCTCGTGCCTTGCCACCGATACTGCTTTCAGTTTTGTTCTGTGCTTGCGAGGTTCTCAGGGTGCCGCCATGTTGAGGAACTTGTTCGTTTTGTTTCCCTTGAAAGGACATTTGTGTCCCCCGTTGGAAATATTGACGCGGGGTTCTCTCTGCCATTAGCACAGCCACGGTTGCTCCGAGGTGCGGCACCCTGTACTACGGTGGCTCATAATAACACTAGAAGACTCGCCGTAATGGCGCAAATTCGGCATTTGAGAACATGTTCCGGCTTAAATAAAACGTTTCATGAAAACAACTCGAAAAAACCTGAATACTGTTCTTGTAAACACTTTAGTACAAAGCAATAATGAATACCGAATTTGCATTCATTAGATCATGACCGGATGACAGTGGCGTAGCGAAGGGGCATATGCGCCGGTGGCGTAATAGAGAGTTTGAACCATCCAACGTTAACTAGAAACAGCGCGGGAAACCCGGAATGTCATGCTTCTCATTAGGGTAGTCCCTGACATTCCGGGTCGCCAGCGCTGTTTGTCGTTATCGTTTCGTTAACGTTGTATGGCTCAAACTCTCCGAACTCTAATATCGCATGAAAATCTCATGAAGATCGAATGAAAATCTCATGAAAAATGGATGAAAATCGCATGAAAAACACACGAAAAACGCATTATAATTATAAAAATGTGTATAATACGTGTATAAAAGATGTAATATGTTCCCTTTATTTCCATGCCCATATGTGTATATGTACATGTACATATGTTTCAGTTTACGTTAACAAATATATGCAATTTCATGTCGCTCGTTTTCGGATACGAGCGTCCTTTGATCCGGAATACAAAATAATTTTCATAATTGAAGATTATGGTTCTTTCGCAATTCGCTTGTTTTTACATTGCCACATCACTTGTTTGTTGAACAACTAGTACCTTGTCATAAGCCTTATCATGCACTTTAACTAACCCTTGATTCGTGAACGGAATTTCGAGGGAATTTATTTTTCTGCTTCTGTTCGCTTTTGGTTCCACTTGAGGTTTTGTCATCCCGAATTTTGCTTCGGATGGGTTTTCCTTGTTGACTTTGGGTTCTTAATTGTTCATGGTTCTCGGTTCTTTTAACTTTAATGATTTCTGCGAATGTTAAGTGATTTCATGGCGATTGCTGCAGATCAACTACGACTAATATTCGTTTCCTTCTGCACAAACTTATCACTTTTTTAACACTAAACTTCTAAATCAATATTCAATCTATTCGACTTGGTTCATTTTTGCTTAACGTACATTACATATACGTTGTTAAAAACGTATTGTTACTATTGATTGCTGTTTTGAATATTTTTCAATTTGCTTGATTTGTTCTGTCTCTGAAACTTTTCTTTGCTAATGTAAGTTAATTTATTCCAAATAAACATTTTCCACGTTTTGTTGAAAGTTCTTTTAATTAATTTAACCTGTTTTAGGATTTGACGCATCTGAACCAAATCTCAATGTTATTCAATCAGTTCTGCAGTTAGCATCAAGTGATCTGGATTACTATAGTTATAATTTCCGAAATCTTAGTAATTTTCCATTTAACAATGAATCAACAAACAAAATCAATTTTTCTGCCAAAAAAAAAAAAACATTTTTCCGCCAAACAAAACTTTTTTTTGGTAGAAATTGTTTTTCACCAAACAAAATTTGTTTTTCCAAAAAAAAATACATGGTGGCAGTGTTGGGAGGACATGGTTAAAGCGTTATTGGTGGGGGTAATGTGAACTAAAGTTGCCTAAAATTAAGAATAAATAAGAAGTTCCGAAAGTCGTATGTTTGTGGCTGTGATGGCCGAGTGGTCAGTGTCTGGCGTTGTTGGCCTAAACAACTGTGGGGAACCTGGGTTCAAAACCCGGGGGCAGGAGGAAAGAAGGTCTTTTTTTGTAGAATGAGTAGAATGTACAATGCAAAATTTTAACAAAACCCCTGTATTTCAACTCCCAATCGGACTCGGGAAATATAGCCCGGGATATTCTTCCTCCTCCCAAGCCCAGGCTTGTAAACAGCCCAGACTCGATCGGGGTACGTGCGAGCTCGGCCGTTCGTTTTACCTCACAACCGTCGCAACCATGTTACGTACAGCTGTTCGAACTTCTACTTATTGTTTATTTTTTTTTAAGCCTTTAAATTTTGGGAAGGTTAAAAAAACGCCTTTGGTGACTACAATTTCATGTATTAATATTACCGAACTCCGTTACCATTGCAGAACTATGACCTACACCACAAGACCATTACAACCACGAACACGGTATTTTCGGAACTTATATTTATTCTTCATTTTCCACACGCGATACTCAATAATATATAAAAACGAATTACTTCGTGGTTTCGAACTCTAGAACAAAAACATCAAAAGATAACAGGTACCCTCTACTCTACCACAAGGAAAACCACTACATATACTTACATACATATATACAGACTGCACTTTTAAGTATGGTGTCATATTCAACAAAAAAAACCACGTGTTTTCCGACCAAAAAAAAAACGTTTTACCAACAAAAAAAACGTGGTTTTCAGTCAAAAAAAAGCGTGTTTTTTAGGAATTGAGTTATTTTGGCACATTGGCACCAATTGTTACTGAAAATATCCACAAAGCATAGTTAATCTAATGCAAATATTGAAAATATGTAATTTTTATGTAACTTTCTAGGAAACCAATATTGTTGATAGAAATTTCACAAACATACTCAGAAAAATACATGCTACGAAATACAATATTTGTTTCGGAATATTTAAAATAAATGTTTTTTTTCGAAATTTTAAAGCCACGTTTTAAATTCTGTCAGTTGCTCAGCTCAGGTGGGCTACTGCAGTGATAGATGATGTAGACCTGGTACACATCTTGAAGCGGGTAAGACTCCTTCATTGGGGTCCCCTTTGTGTGGGGCATCGACGGCCTCTCACACCTGGGCGTGGGTATCCAGTGAAACTCTGCTTTGGCAAGGTGGAGGGTATTCCATTAACATATTCCATCACAGGTTCCCTTCCCACCTAACACATCTTTTTTAATTGTAAATGTTGAATCTTTCTAACCATTGCCTGTTAAATCGTTTTTCCGGCAATAAAAATAATTTTTCGCCAAAAAAAAATGGTTTTTCTGTCAAAAAAAAATCGCTTTTCAACCAAAAAACATTCTTTTCACCAAAAAAAACGTGTCTTTCCACCGAAAAAAAACGAGTTTCTCTACCAAAAAAACATGTTCTTCCAACAAAAAAAACGTGTTCTTCCAACAAAAAAAACGTGTTTCTCCACCAAAAAAACGTTTCTCCGACGAAAAAATCATTGTTCCGACGAAAAAAAAACATTTTTCCGACGAAAAAAAATTATTTTTCGACAGAAAAAAATCGCTTTTCAACCAAAAAACATTCTTTTCACCAAAAAAAACGTGTCTTTCCACCGAAAAAAAACGAGTTTCTCTACCAAAAAAACATGTTCTTCCAACAAAAAAAACGTGTTCTTCCAACAAAAAAAACGTGTTTCTCCACCAAAAAAACGTTTCTCCGACGAAAAAATCATTGTTCCGACGAAAAAAAAACATTTTTCCGACGAAAAAAAATTATTTTTCGACAGAAAAAAAATGAAATTTCCGACGAAAAAAATCATTTTTCCGACAAAAAAAAATCATTTTTCCGACAAAAAAAATGAAATTTCCGACGAAAAAAAATCATTTTTCCGACGAAAAAAAAATGAAATATCCGCCGAAAAAAAATGAAATTTCCGACGAAAAAAAATCATTTTTCCGCCGAAAAAAAATGAAATTTCTGAAGAAAAAAAAATCATTTTTCCGACGAAAAAAAATCATTGTTCCGACGAAAAAAAAACATTTTTCCGACGAAAAAAAATCATTTTCCGATGAAATAAAAATGAAATTTCCGCCAAAAAAAACTCAATTTTCCGACGAAAAAAAATTAAAATTTCCGACGAAAAAAAATGATTTTTCCGAAGATAAAAAATGAAATTTCTTAAGAAAAAAAAATGATTTTTCCGACGAAAAAAAAATGAAATTTCTTAAGAAAAAAAAATCATTTTTCCAACGAAAAAAAAATGAAATTTCCGCCGAAAAAAAAATGATATTTCCGACGAAACAAAATCATTTTTCCGACGAAAAAAATCATTTTTATGCCGAAAAAAAAATCATTTTTCCGACAAAAAAAAATGAAATATCCGCTGAAAAAAAAATGAAATTTCCGACGAAAAAAAATCATTTTTCCGACGAAAAAAAATGAAATATCCGCCGAAAAAAAAATGAAATATCCGCCGAAAAAAAAATGAAATTTCCGACGAAAAAAAATCATTTTTCCGACGAAAAAAATCATTTTTCCGACGAAAAAAATCATTTTTCCGACGAAAA